>ATSW01013383.1:0-12276 GCA_000444245.1 Botryllus schlosseri | reverse complement strand
TCCAGAAGACGAATTCCATCTGGCAGGGAAAAATTATATATCAGTGAGGAAATACCAATCTGAAATTGGTGCGTCTTTTAGTTAAGTACGATTGGGCGACAGGGATTTTCCTGTTGGGCGATATCCCCGTTGAGCAATTCTATATTTTTTGATATTGCAGACAGGGGGTCACGAAATAACATCATGCAACGAAGTCATACCAACGGGCTCGCCTGCCCGAATATGTTTAATTAGTAGTAACGGGCCCTACAGTTTTTAAGAAACCTCACAATGTTCGCTTTAAGTTTTGATGAGTCTGCGCACACTCAACAGCTCATTGCGCTGACCCTTGGACAACAGTGTGTAACGACTAAAAAAAGGTAATAACTTCGGATTTATTGTGCGCAACGTAGATTTCCTGTGCGCAGAGACCGTGTCAGCACTGCGCACGTGCGCAGCTTAGAGGGAACATTGCACCTCACTCAGCTCTACCGGTAAATGTGTTTACATGAGCAGAGAGAGGATAAAAATTGATCTCAATTTACATGCAATACCCGATGATATTGACCAATTTAATCATTAATTAGTGAAATTTTTCGCGCTTCGCGCGACTAGGTGAACATAGCTGCCTCAGTAAATGGACACCTAACGTAGATACCTAATAGGCTATCAGCCAATAGCGGACAGCCTAATGGAGGTCTGGGAGTGAAGTCCCCCGGAAGTTTGGTTTATCACCCGATGGGGGCCCTGGACCAACGTTTTTTGTTTGGAGGGGGGCTGACGAAGTGCTGTTACGGCCCTGGTAACGAATAATTGTACCTGCGGGCACGCCCGAATATGTTTTTATTAATTACGTGCCCTTTATTTTCCTATACAACAGCTCACTCAGTGCTACTGGTAAATCTGATTACGTGGGCTGAGAGGATAAAAAGTTTATAGCGACTTATATGTAATTACCACCTATTCATTCATGCATTATAGAAAGTTTTGCTACCTAGGGCGACCAGGCCACACAAACTTTGCCGACCATCAAAATCACGATATGGGGTTCGTGGGGGCGAAGCCCTCAGAGGTTCAGTTTATCACGCTATGGATGCGCAAGGCAATCGTTTTTAGGGGGGTTGAAGAAGTGCTGTTACGGCACTCCCTCTTACTCATTGTCTTTATTACATTCCTTACAATATGAAGTTGGGTGGGGGGCGCTGGAGCACGATAATTTTTGAAAGGGGGCGCTGGAAGAAAAAAGGTTAAGAACCACTGGTTTAATGGATTGGGTCGCGGTGCCAAGTCCAACATCAGCATCATAGTCAGAACTTGAACTCAAACTGTCAACCTCTTTTGAAGATGACGAAGATGCTAAAACAACATAGTCACAACTTGAGTCGTGTGANACGTTTTCAACAGTTTGATCNGCAATGGNTGCTGTTNTCTTTTTNAGGTCTTTAGCCAGAATNTTGTCTCTTCCCAACATTATTGACTGGCGAGATTGCCGTTGATCTTCATAAAATGCAATNTCTTCAAGCTTTCTTTCATGTNATAGATAAAATGTCATTTTCTATTNTTGTTATGGCATCTCTACTTCCAATATCCCACANCTTGTCCAAATTNTCAGTGAATTTTNTCCTCTTACCCTTGCGATCACTTTCCTGTTTCGGATTCTTTTTCAGATCACGCCATCTTTCGTGCAGGTTTTGAAGTGATCGCGCCACATGTGATTTCTGCATTGTCGCAATTCCCGCCATTTTCCACACTGTCATTACATCATCCACCACCACAGTACATAGTTCATGAGTAGGGGTTGACTGAGGACAATGCTCTTTCAGATGCAGCAAGTAACTCATTACTTCTCGTATAGTAGGTAATCTCGAGTCACAGATGTAATCGCAAGCATATCCGACCAAGTACTGCTCAGATTTGGATCTTGTTCTTCGCTGCGGCATGTGTGCAATCTTTCGCCGTTTTGCCTCTGCCATGAATGCACTGTTGTTGCTCCAAATCATAAACTACTGCTATCGACTCTGAAGCATTCAAAGAACACGTGTTGCAGTACTACTAACGACTCATCAACCCACAACGCGCTTGTACAGAACCACAACCGTTACTAACAGACTCTACCTCAGCAAAACAGACTTTCAATTTAGTAAAGCCAAGCTCTCGAATCCGAGTCAGCTGATGCAGTAATCAGTGAAGCTTAGCCGATTACCCAATCAAGAACCGTGGTTTCGTGATTGCCCGCCCACTCTTCAACAACGACTTTCAAACGCATTTAGACAAATGTTAGCGGCTTTCCTGCGAGCTTCTTTCAAGCCCATTATTGTTTTTTTAACAATAATCTACAGAATAAGCTATGGACACGCATAATTCCAAACATTTTCCAAATTTTGAACAACCCTAATGACGGTGCAAGAAACAGGCCTGCTGTCTGTAATATGATAGTGGCGCACAAAATGCTACAAAATATTAAAATCATAAATGAAATAATCTAAATGACCAATATATTTGTGCAACAATATATATGTTATATGCATTGCCTATATTTTGAACAAGAAATCCTAAAATGTGTCTTCTTAATAACCGGATCGTTTACAAAAATGACATGACCGAGGTTAACTCCTTCAGATCCGACCCACTCAATAGAGTGGGTGACATGAAGTTTACGATTGGGACGACCCGCCATTGTGGCTTAGGTGTGAAACATCCTCTAGCATTTTCTTACAATAATGGTATTGTAACTTACGAAAATATAACCGTCACGGGATACCTTAAATGAATGCAACATAGAAAGGTCGCCGATAGTAGGTGTCAGGTATCAGTCGCCGGTAGTACGTGTCAATCATGCTGAAGTATCGATCTACTTGTTAACGCAAAATCAATAATTTGCTTTCATTGATGAACTAACAATGCCGACATGCCACTACTTTTCCAACTTCAAGTTAATTCATTTGACCGATAAAGACGGAGGGAGTAATGGATACAAGATCACTGTAGTAGTGGAAGTGAAGAGGTCGTAACTGACGATTCGAGCTCCAGTGACGAGGAGATAAGGGCGATATCTCCGATCAAGCACGCGAAACCGTCTAGGTGCAGTTGCTTCAGCGATCTCGCCGTTGCAGCCTGACGATTATTATCGCGGACTATCCTCACCTGCTGCGAAGAGACGAGTTAGGCCTACGGTCTTACGAACCCGGCGCAAGAGGACCTAGCCCACAGCCTGCTGATACAAACATTCTGCATCCGTATCATTGCCAAAAGCTCTACGGGCGCCTGGATGTGCAACTGATAAATCGCTTCACAAAAGATTTGGTGTTCTAAAAACTTATAAGATATGAGAAAGCTAGAAAAGCTAGAAATTGCCAAGTTTATTTATCAGTTCTATTGCGGTCAATGTCCCTCAAATTTCAACGACTACTTCAGCTCGGAGACAAAAGCGTTCAAGTACAGCACACGCGTATTATTATTATTAAAGGTTTTCAGTGACACTTATCATCTGTTAAGGTCTTGTGTTCCACGGACGCAAATAGGATCAGGAAAATTCAAGAAAACGGCACTCAGCTGTATCTACCACTTGATAGAACAAATTCAGCAACAGCGGGCGATAAGGCTGGGGTTAGGCAACACTTGAAACCGAGTAAAAATGAAGATTGAGCCTAGTACACAACTACCGTATGATCAGGACTAAATACAAGAAAACGCATTGCTCTATCAAGTATGCCTGACCCCAATGGTGGAACAGCATCTCGCCGGATATCCGACAGTCGTCGAGCATGTGCGCATTACAGTCAAAATTTCAAGCAATTTCTTCTAAATTAACACTAGCCAGTCTTCAGGATTACCGGACCACGACCAAACATCGACCTTGCCCTCCGCCACATGCCACCTCATTTTGTCGCTTGCGTCTTATATTCTCTGCATTACTTTTCATTCAGTGTGCATGCCTCGTATTTACTTCGCCTAGGCTAAGGTGGATGTCTGATCTTACAGGCTACTCCAAGTTGTTTCGACACTTTCCTATCTTTTCATTGTATCGCAGTCTTGTGATGTTTTGAAACCATGAAAATATTAATAAACCTGATTGATTGTGAAAACAGAGGTTGGATGAATAAGGTCACGTCAATTCGAAATGTTTACAAAATCCATTTTCGCTTGTGATATACACAAACATTTTTCCATAATACCTTCAAGATAAGCTGCTACATAGAAATCACCATACTTGACAATATAGCTTCATTAAAAATGTTCGTCAATTTTGGTGTCATATTTGTTGCGATACCCAAGTTTCTTCGGAAGCCTTACGTGTTGATATCAGATTCGCCACAGACCTATATTTGTGGAAATGGATTTTCGGCGGTCATATCAAAATGACGGCGCGGATTTTCAGGACAAGACCGCGTACTTCAAGAAATGCAGTTGTAGCAATCGCTTTTGAAATAGTAGAAGTCAACCCAATTTCTACATGAAATATTATGATCATATTTTCAAGAAACGTCATTTTTGCCGATTATCTAACTAAGCCTACAGTAGCCATTTGCGCGAGACATAACGATTGCACGATAATTGAGCTAAATTTGAAGTAGAACTTTCCGGGGGTCCGTGACGATCCGAAAGGGGTCCTCAAAGACAAAAGGTTGAAAAACACTGACCTAGGCAGTCTGCCCGCGTTGCCTCACCTGCCACACTCCCCGAGTGCGAGTACCGGCATGCTACGACCTCGATGCCTCATTCTAATCTGCCGACCCTGTGGTGTCACAGCGTACTGCTGAATACCGCTCCCTCCACTGCCAGCAAGATACGATCCTGCCGCCTGGATAACTTATATCTATCACCGGCAGTAGTCTTTGATGAACTGATATTATCACCGGCAGAGTCTTTGATGAACTGCTGCCCGAAGAATTTTTCAGACACATGTGCGAACAAACTAATATTCACGCAGAGCAAGAAATAAAAAAGGAAGGTGCCTCAAACTAAATAGCTATGCCTTGATCTGGCGGTCCACAACAGTCATAGAAATCAGGAAGTTTTCTGGTCTGGTATTGTCCATGGGCATTAGGATTATTCAGATTTGAAAAATTGTCAGGAGAAACTTCAATGCTTGTGACCCAAATGGTAGTTTAGTATATAAAAACACGTTTATAAGCTATTTTGGTCATCTCCATGGTGATCATCTATTCCTGAAAAGCCCCAGAGATCTACGGGGCAATTCTCCTCACTACTGAATCTGTAATGTTGACCATGTCAGCGGTTTATAGCTTTTGTCACATTATCAGGTGAAACCGGCCATGTAGAGATGAGATATTGCAATGAAATAGATGTTTCCAAAATTGTACTTCAATGCAGTCCTATAAAGGCCGCATGCATCTCTGTTTTGCTCTGCTTAATCTGAATATCATATTCATGGGAATCATGTATTGGTTGCACGGTTGACGTCGGCTTGTTGTGGATCGTACATTGAAAAAGCGCAGTTGGGTTGCAAATCGAGGACATTCATCAGTATCTGTAATAGCATGTCCACATTGTCCAGCTAGCTCATTCCACATTGTCCAGCTAGCTCACTCTTTGTATTCTGTATGGGCAGTTTAGCCATTGATTCGCTTGGTACTAAATCCTTGCTTAATGTCGTGCAGGTAGGACTAGATGTAAACTGTAAAGGTATAATTATCGGCTCATGGGTTTTGTCCAGCATAGTTAAGAAATGAATGTATTTTTCTGATGCCAGATGCCGCACAATGCTGTTCAAATTGCAAATTCCGTAGTCGAGCTCATTATAGCTGGCGTTCGATTTGTTCTAACAAATGTTTTTCCAGGTTTACATTCGGCTTTGGCCAATCGTCTGCTTAAACATCTTCTGGTATCCTGTTTCTTGTACATGACGGATGATACTAAATTTCGCAATTCGAACACTGAATATAGGAACCGTAGTTCGAGAGTCTGCACNTGCAGTACAAGTTGACCGANAGTTTTTCCCGAGGCTCTTTGACTCTTCTAGTCATTTCTGAAGATAAATTGATNATAGTTTTNTCCCTGAANCCCGCCGCAATGAATTCGCGTATATNAGTTTCACTGACACAGCAAGTTGNGGGNTTTTTCCCCGGCAAAGGGCTTCTGCGAAAGCTATTGCAAATGCTCCATAGTTTCCTGAGCAAGCCTTCTGCATCTGAACATGTGGGATATTGATCTCGACTTTGTCCATGGTTGATTGAAGCAATTTTGTTATTTCATAAGGGGTCGGAGCACTACACTATCGAAAACATCGACTGTCTCGCAATTATTTGGAAGTGAAAATAGGTTGGAAACGGTGGTCGGTCACCCACCCCGTTATTCTGATGCACGTTGATAATCTGAATGAATTATTCCTTTGGTGTGTAAACNGCACATTCCGTTGTNATGTAAGCATTGGAACTCTGCGGACCATCATTGTCTGGATACATCGTTGTCAAGATTTGCATGGATGTCAGGAAGGGGGCTTTGTACACCACTTGTAGCGTCTAGATACAGTATATCCCATTTAATTATGTCATGGTATATACGCACAGACTCCTCAGAATACAAAATGATTCCTGGTGGACTAGTAATTATTATCTGTGAGGTTCCGTTAATTCTTTTCTTTTTACGTTTCCGTGTCCTGTTGCTCGCATTTCAACAATGTCAGCGATGTCCAGATGTTTTGATCTTTCCGATCGATTTTAAGAGTTTCATGTCTTATTGTCTTTAAAACATCTTTCGATGGAACNTGATCCCAGTTCCCCCGAGTTATATTTTTCCGTGTCGGAGTTTTCAGTTTTTTCAAATGCAAGACTCTGGGAGTGATGTATTCAATTTCATCGATCATTTGTTTCCTCTTTAAATTTTAATTTTTTCTTCTATTCCTTCCTCGATGTTCAATTTCTCCGTGATATTATACATTGTAAAGTATGCCGTTCATAGTTGTAACCCTGACAGTGTTATCGCAATCATTTATCGTACAGTAACCATAGCAGCAGAACCTTACTTTTTTAGATACGGCGTTGAAACGATGACGCTTGAAGGTAAAGGAGCACCATGGATTACTTGCACGGAGGTTTGCAATGACATCAGTCCATCCTGAATATGTGATGGTATGCACCAAAATCCATATGAAACGAAGAGCTTTTGGTTAGGGTAGTATAGCGGGCCGCCAGGTGCGAACAGTCGTAAGAAACTCAAATATATAGTCCAGCGTTTGGATCATTATCATTCTCGTGCATTGTCTATATGTTTGATCCTCGGTAGCATCTACATGTAGTCCGTCAGAGTTTTTTCATTCGGATATTGGAATCGATGGCGCGAGGCGTCGTAAGACTCTCAAATCCCCGTCCAGCGTCTCGAGTAGTATAATTCTCGTGCGTTGTAGAACCGACGGAAAAGTTCACTGACAAGAAATATCCATATTTCCGTCGGGGATCTCTTGAGAAATTGACTTCATTTAATTTGTAAATTTCTTCACCAGCCTGTTCAAATTGATTCAGATCAATCGTCACGACACTGCCAAATCTGCCTCCATACAACCTTACCTGCCTCCTTCGAATGGACATATTACAGAATTGAAGTGGATTTTAGTTTTAATTCACTGAGATGTCTTGCAACATCTCTTTGTTCATATAATGGCACCCGTATCAATACGAGACGCCTTCAATGGGTTTCGCCATTGTTTTGTTAACGCTAATTATGTATGCTAAGTGGCTTTCCTTTATTAAAGCTGGGTATGTATCATACTTGGACAACTAGATAATTCTAGGTGTTTAATTTCACTAAATTAGAGCAAAATGCCAGTAGTCTAAATCTAATCTAATTTGTGATATGTTCCTATGCTCTAATTCTAATCCAATGTGCCAAGGGCCAAAAATTCTTAACTTCGCGTTCTTCCAAAATCACAAATCACATCGCCGTCTGCATGTAGCCCGCGTGCTGGTGACCCCTGGTATAGTGGAGCTGAGCTTGGTGTGCAGACGTTAACCATTATGGAAATGCACTGTGATTTGATATGAACTGAAGTTGATTTTGTTTTATTCAATTTCCAAAAAACTATATGTGTAGCTCTAAATCTATTCTAATCTAATTGAATTAGAGCCAAATCCTAAAACAGATTTAAGCAAAAGACTATATAGGAATTGCGTTAGTTTTTAATGTGTTCCATCATGAAATGGGTGACGCCATTTGGTTTCATTAAGTTTCGAGCTGGGGAGTCAATGTTTAGCATGGTAATTCCCTTGATAAAGTTGATGTTTGACGGCATTACTTTTGAAGGTGTTCATCATGAAATAGGTGACGAAATATGGCATGGTGCATTGGCAAAATGTCATACAACCGCGTACCAAGTTCACGGTGGGGACACAATGTTCAGCATGGCAATGTTTAGCATGGTAATCCCGTTATTGAATTTGAGTATGATAGGTGCGTGCTATGCTACCGCAAACAGAATTAACGGAATAGTCGATGTTGTACGGCGCTGGTTTTGAAGGTGTTCCATCGTAAAATGGGTGACGAAATTTGGTATGGTACTCCTTAATGATGTTAGCTAACACCGTTCCTAGTTTCGTAATTGGGACCGAATCAACAGAATGGTGAGTGTACAACAGTGATGAGCATCGGACGAACTCGCATAGCGTTCGGGCCGGATATTGGCCCNTTTTGTGGCAGTCGGACAGGATTCGGATATTACCACAGATATTTTTCGGATATTGTCGCATAGTTATAACTTCTGATTCGGATATTTCCGGATTGTTGCAACCAGATGTAAGTTTTGATTACAAGACCACAGAAAAAAATCATCAATCCGAAAACCAAATACAGACAGCTGACAATTTGCAATATGACTGGTTGGTACACTTGCCGAGAGTCCAAGAAAATATACATCATCTACCGCCACTACCATTCAAGAATATACAATATTATGAGGTCAACCATGTCATCACATTAATCTGCTGAAACATCAAGCATACCAGTCTAACGATATATATTATGTGAACAGATAAAAAAACAATAGTTTGATTGGACATGAGCTCTCCTAAACTAGTTATCACCAGTAAGGTATTCTTGCAGAGCAGTGTCTCAAGTTCACCAAAATTGAAGGTATTTTTTCGATATAAGTCGCGGAACTGCATTTGCTCCCTGCTTAAGACGCTGAACGCCGAAAACACGCTCACGTAAATCAGTCTGAAATTCTTAGCTAAACGGTGACCAATGTTAATGACTGTGATTGATTTAGCGGAACCTGAAAATTAGACGAATGTGCAGACTCATGAATCCACCCGCTTGCGCACTGCTTGAAATACATAAACTTCAGTGACGTGCGGTGAGGATCATGGCTGATGAGGCACGGACCCCTCCCCCCCCCAGACACACACGCACGTCAGTAGCCTGCCTACCTGATAAAGAGATCATAGTTTTATCGTTGTTCCCCTCCGCGAGTGTGTGGGACGATCATCTATCACCTAAGCGTTTCTTCAATAAGCTGCTATTGAGGATAAAGAAGCTTCCCTCCAGTTATTGCAATCTCTGAACCAATCCAATTTGCTGTCTGACACATATAGCGTTGGGGTAGTGCGCCCTGAAGTACGGAGCTCAGTGGCCTGGCTCACACCAAGAAAACTATCCGAAATCTTCCGAGTTTGATTCAATGGGCCATCGGAATGCAATTGAACTGTAAACGAATGGAATAATGAGTTAATGACAAGGCCTTTATTTAACATTTCCTATATAGCTATGAAACTAACATCGACGAATGTATCATTATCGTCGTCATATTCATTCGTAGGACATAATACCTGTTGCGGTATTAATGCTGATATATTTTTTTAAAACACGGAAGTTTCAGGATATCCCCGACATATACCTTCAACTTCACTGCTTAATGGACCCGGTTCAAGATTCATAAGACCTCCCCCTGTTTTTCCAAGCTCGCGTTTTCTTGATGCATTATCTTGTTTCGCTTTAGTTTTCATGTTTTTCCACAAGGATTGCACGTTCTTTGTGTTACGAGGACACTCTCGGCCCATCGCATTCAAGTCTACCGTTAATTCTGCCCATGCTTTGCATTTTGTTGTTGACTTTCTCTGTCAGTCTTTTTCATAAACTCGATCAACAATTGCATCTCGCTCCGGGAGCAATTAATTAATCTGTTCCTATTCATTTCTCCCGTTGTTTCTAAGATAACTGTTGAAAATGCAAAATAAACATTGATACCTCCAGAATAAACCAAAACATTGATACCTCCAGAATAAACCAGAACTGAACTGCTATTGAAAGCTATAGCCTAGTGCAAATAAAGAATATGTACATGTAAATCAAAAGTACTCTCTATTGCAGAATTTGATTTCGAACAGTTCTGCCTAACGTTGTAGCGGTTGAAGGGGACAGAGCTGTTGCTTCGACCAAATCCTCCAAGTACTCAACATCATCATCATCCAGACGTTGACGTGTTGCGATGGCGTAGTTGTGGAGGCAGAGAAGATTGCGACAATAGCTGCGTATGAATTCTCTAGTGCCATGCGTAAAGGTGAATAACGGAGGGAGCGAAATCTCTGCTTCAAAATTCCAAAGCTTTGTTCGATCCTTGATCTGGTCTTCGCATGAGCATAATTGTAATGGCGCTCTTTTTCTGTAGTTGGTGCCAGAGTTGGATCAATTACATTATTTCAGTTCAATTACAATTACAATTACTTTCATGCATGTTTCAATTACATTACAATTACTCCATGCTAAAAATATCGAATTACAATTACAATTACAATTACTCCTTGCATGCTTCAATTACATTACAATTACAATTACAATTGCTGCTGTTGAACATGAATAATCATAAATTCTACCGTGCTCCTTGACAACCGTAGCGTCGTAATTAACAACAATACAAGCATTCATGTTTCATTCATGATACGCAAATACCCGGTAATTAATAAAAGAAAAACGTTTCCGAACTATTCCAGTATGCAGTATGTCGTTGAAAAAAGTATTATAATCATGCACGGGTTGGATTTGCGTATATAGTATATAATATCCAGTGGTCTGGTTAGTTAGCCAGACGAAGTAACGATACAGCATCGTGATCTGAAATCGTATTGTAGATTGCCAACCCACGGATAGATGCACAAGATGTGAGTCACGGATGAATGCACCGACAAACGTACTGCAGAGCCGGCTATAAGCAGCAAACTTTGTAGTCATAGAGCTGGCGATTCAAGCGTCCAAATTTGATGCATCTGGTCTTTATCGTAAGCTATTGATGCACTAAGTCCGAAAATTAAAATTAAAATCTCGTCAGGGCAATGTAACTGCTCCAAAATAGCCGTTTAAGGCCGATTGTTCTGAAAAGTGAGAGCGCCGCCGCAGCATGACCACAACAATGACCAATTACTCCCAGCGATTGTTCAGAACAATGCCGATTCCCAGACTTTCACGACTATTTTGGGATGGTACCATTGCCTGGAAATATACTTTTATTGCGGAATCGGAGTGCGACACTAGCTTCGATTTCAAATTTCGACGCTTGGATCGTTAGCTATGGGACTATCAATTCTGCTGCTTTTAGCCGGCTCAGCAGTTCGCTTCTCAGCGTATTCAATCGTGAGTCACTTGTTACGAATCCATCCGTTGGTTAGTAATCTAATAATTGTATACAATGGCAGCCGAGGCCAGCATGGCGGTAAAAATAAAAAACTTCGCCCGCAAGGGCGCAGTCAAGGGCTTCCGCGAATGGATCCACCAAATTCCTTGTCGACATTTAAAGAGAATGCCTTATAAATCGATTATTTTATGTTGTGCTTGTCAGGTCTCAATAGCAATTTAATGTAATTTAAATTGTAATTGAGCAAAATTTTTGTCAAATTACAATTACACAAAATAAAAATGCTTTAATTACAATTACATTACAATTACATTGAAATATGTAATTAATTACATTCAATTACATTACAAATTACAATTGATCCAACTCTGGTTGGTGCACATACTGGAGTCATCAGATACCGCCGCAATGCATACCCTGTATCTCACAAAAGCAACCCTTCATGCAACCCTTCTTATAATTGGTCCCGAACTATTGAATTTCAAATATGCGACTATCGTGACAACTTCCAGGCCACCGACTAACAACATTTATAAATGACCTACTCGCATCACAGACTGCTTGAACATAAATCAAAAACCAACCTTTGCGATTACGACAAACCTCGGCTTATTCTCTTACGGGGGAGACTACGGGTGAGTATAATCTATGCAACCAATTGACGACGGAGAGTGACTGATTTTATGGAAATATGCCTTTGTCACCCCACCACCCCCTAC
>ATSW01013382.1:0-13577 GCA_000444245.1 Botryllus schlosseri | reverse complement strand
ACTAGTTGCTGACGATTACCCCTGACGAGTGTCAGCCGAAAATATTCGGGCTCATTTCAATATGAATATACTATTCAAGTACTAAAAGTATACAAACTCTCGACCAAACCTGTTTTCCACTCCACTTCAAGCAGTTTTGATATATTTTATAAATTGCTACTTCTACTAGTAATTAAGTAGTATTTACAACATTGCTTGTACTTCTACTTGAATTGCTGCCTACTTGAACCAACTGTGGTCGTGGCTTCGAAACAAGGCCGGGTTATACCAAATAGTCTTGCTTGCGTAACTGGTATTCATTGCTTTCCATCTAGGCCCTACTGGATTACATGAAAAAGAAAAAAATGGTGATGCTGGCTCGGCAACCCAACAGTTTCTTTGTATCTGCATCCTCAAAGCACAGCATCGTACAAACAAAACTTAACCTTCATTTTTACCACTGAATGCTAATCATGATTGGCTTGATTCTGCACGCTTCACAAACTGTGGGTATGGTAGACCCGTGAGTGTGTAGGCTTCTTTCTCCCTTGGGTAGTTAAACCAAAATACTCGAGGACAGGCGTCCGATTTTGCTAATTGCTCAATTGCACCTACAACATTTTATCGTTAAATCATTCACCTCGTTTCCAAATGGTAATCCATAACATCCCACGCATCCCAATAGAGTGGTACATCATCAAAGAGAACAAATTGATTGGCATGGCACTTCTCCTTGATGAATTCCTTCGATGAATTGGCCAATTTCAGACTAACGATACGACCCCCTTTGTCCAGACCGCATTGCACAATTCCATTTGAAAGTACGAATCCGCCTTCCTCCTGAAATAAGCAAGTGGAACAGGTTCAAAACACATTGCAATTCATCACAGCTAGCAAGGTATATCTTACCCGGTTCTGTATTTCGACTGCTTTGGGATGTGACTGGGCATTGATTGGGCCGATACTCAATGCTGGACAACAGACGTATTCTAAACATAAATTTTAAACATTAATATTTCCATGCGAGACACATGGCGATGATGACTTAATCAGTAAGCAACTAAGCATACTACCACAGCAGCTCATATTATCTCAAATGATCGGAATTAATTACATCAAAAATAGGTTTCGAGTGGTCACAGTCAAGTAAATTTCAAATATAACAGTGCAAACAAGAAATCCAAATCCATACAGCTTGATGATGTGTAAGGCTATTATTATCGCCACCATATTCTTTCTCATTTATACAGTGTTAATCTTGGTATTAGTGGACAACCTACTCAGCGTTTTGTCGGGTAATTCTACAACCTCTTCCCTTTCCCATGATAGACCATTCATTACAGTGAAATTATCCCCCTTTCGTAGCTCAGAACATTTTGCGATTCCACTTTTCAAAAGTTCGTTCCCAGTTTTCACAATATCTTTGTAGTACACGATTGCATCGTCATTTGCCTGCAATAACAAATAATGCATATATTACCAATTAATCTGTTGCAAGCAAAACCAGTCAATTTTGTTACCAATTCAATGGAGCTTCCAGGCAGGACATCGTGAAATTGATTTAGCAGAAGCAATTTCCATAGTCGTTCCAACTCATTGCTTGGGTATTGGGTGTTATGGTCGATGTTGAGGATTGTGTAAAGCAATTCCAAGTCATGCAAAAGCACTTCACACTGTCTGTTGAACTTTTTGATCTGTTATACAGAAGCGCAATCATGATACTACCGAACAAAAACATGGCCTTTGAGACAGACCCGACTTAAGTCATGGTTTTGTACAGAATCAAAATTTGATTGCATCAGACTCTAGTCATTATGTGTAGGTGGATTTGGATCAATGTCTGAGAATTTATGTTCTTTCTCTCATCTGTGGCATTATATTGAAAATAATCTTAGCATCTGTTGTATATAGATTGGTATCAGAATGACTGTTGCTTAAGTTAAAGACTAAAGAGAAATTTGCACTCCTAATTCATAGACAAAAGCAAGTCGATGTAGATAATGTGACTGTTTTGCTCTGAACAACTGATATTTGCCCCAAAATATGCGGAATACGGCCCAGCTTCTTGGCTGCCATGTTGCACCTTTTAGGATATCTAGGGTCAAGGTTGATAGCGGCTATCCTACACCTACATTTGCAATAGTAGTGTAGGTCCCATTGTGTAACTCCAAAAACAGCTCTCCAACCCAAGTGCAAAGCTTGCTTTCATCTTTTCGAGCTTGTTTAAAAAATTCATCTGGAGTTGACATTTTCACTTTTGGCAGGCCCGCGCAGTCACTCATCCGCGATAAACGATCCACCATCCCTTCCCTAAACGTAAACAACCTGGTTCATAGTCCTGAAAATTATCCTGTAAACTAAAGTGTAACTTTCACATGCCCAACAACCATAATAATCAAATACACTTACGTCGGACCTCCACCGCCATCGCCAAATCCATAAAGAAACACCGAGCTATCAGAGCGTCCTTTATCCTTATGATTGTTCATGGTTTTTAGCAACTAAATTTAATAAACAGAGTCACATAACTGATTAGGTTATAAAGTAACACGCTGCGCAAAATACCTCTTCGGGAGTGCCCATCATGCCATAGCTATCTCCAGGTGGAAAATGGCACAAGACTCTGAATTCAAAATGATTAAAGAGATAACATTTGCAAATAAAATACGTCCTTACTTTGAGCCATCTATGCCTTGCCAGTAGAATGTATTATGCTGCAAAAAATGAACATTGAATACCTCAAATGGCGATAAAAATCACAATAATAAAAGGGATCACAACTCACAGGAAATGCATTAATCAGACTCCAGGACAGTTTCTGGGTCAGAAAATTTGAGATTCCAGACTCGTTCATGATTTGAGGCAAGTTTGCCGAGTAACCGAAAGTGTCTGGCAGCCAAAATTCGCCGCAGGTAAGGCCGAATTCCTCCCGGAAAAACTTCTGCCCGTAAAGGAACTGACGAATCATGGATTCTCCGCTCGGCAAGTTCCCGTCCTTGAAAACAGATGTCGGCATGTCAATTTGATAAAGTGTTTCATCAGAATTTGTCTGAACCTACCATTTCCACCCACGTGCCGCCGACAGGTATGAATCGCCCTTTCTTGACGTAATGCTTCAGTTTTTTGTAGATTGATGGGTAATTATCCTTGACCCACTGAAACTGCTGAGCCTGAAAACGGAAAAAATTAGGATGATGTTAGTTTCAGGAAGAAGTAAACAAATCAAAGTCTCTACTGGCACATCATACCAGGATTGTAATGACTCGAGTCAGACTCGAGTCACGATTTTCTGACGACTCGACTTGACTCGAGTCAAGTCATATGACTCGAGACTCAGACGGCCAAGAGCGACATTTCATTGTAATTTCGAAGAATAGTAAAGCAACCACTCTGTTGGGGCTTCCTCTATTGGTACTGGTACTTGAAAATGCGACCAAAAACTATTAAAAGTTAAAAAATTGGTATATTATAAATGCGAACCATTCGATGATGATCGAATAGGGTTATACCAGTGGGTTTAACAAGACTTTACCTGGAAACTGAGCAGTCAACACAATGACTTGGACCCGGACTCGAGTCATTATCCCATGACTCGGACTCGAACCTCTGCTCGATGACTCGGACTTGACTCGGGGGCGAATTGAAAATGACTCGACTTGACTCGAGTCAAAACTATAAAAGTGAGATTGATGCATGACAAGTGACGTATATTTCATATATATTTGTACACGACTAAATGTGTTAAGCTGCAGCTCATAAAGTACTGCAGCCTTGAGACAGAATCATGAGTAACACAACTACGGTATTTTACCTGTGAACAAACAAATTTGAAATCGGGATACTTGTCCATCAAAGAAAGGGTTGAAATCCAACTTCTAGCACATTTGTGAATTGTCTCGTCGTAACGCCATAACCATGCTGCGAGATATAGGAAAAAAGATTAAAATTGTAAATTGTCAGCAGTTACTGTCCTGTTGGTAATGAATACGGGATCAGATTAGAGCTGAGTTGATAGAAAAAGACAATTACTATCTCTGTGTTTCCTTCAAAGCTCATTCAAAACATTTGTGTCGCAGCATATAAANATGNCNTTTATTTTTAGAAAATCCTGCGAAAGGATAATAATGAATGTTATGTGTTTAGTCAAATGAATCATAACCATCAGTCACGTACTTGCTGCAATGTCAGAAAACTAATTAATGATTGAAATTAGATTCATAAAAATTCGAGTGCAGTATTGCAATATCGTAAATAACCCACCAGAATCAATATGGCAATGTCCCATAGCATAAACAGTATGTTGTCCTTTGCGATTTTTCGTTTTGAAAAACTTGTCACTTAATATCTGCGCAGCATCATAGCTCTGAATAAAATCATTAACCGTTGTACTGTCTGAAAATTCCTTCAATACGGTAATTGAATCTCAGCCAGGTCAGACCAATCATTCAAGAAGGGATAACCACAATTTTTCTTCTTGCTAACATGAATCTGATTGACAGTAAAAACAAATGATAGGGACTCATGGTTGTGCTAATTGACTGTAATAGCCTGTATATTCCTTAACGACTGTCAATGACTTTAAAGATATGGAAAGTACCTTTTGAAATGAAAGACAGTTAGTATTGGCAGGGCTAATTGAACCTACCTCTCCAGAATAATTCCCTTTCACAAGAACATTAATGATTTCATTAGCGGCATACAGAGATTCCAGCCCCCGCTGACTTGTATCTGGTAGGCTCTGATAAGTAACATTGATTACATTCAAACTCAATGAACAAATTTAAGACATCAAAATAGTAATAGTCACCTTCGCCATGTCGTAAAGGATGCAGAGATCGCCAAAGGTTCTAAATGCATTCCTGTCAACGAGTGCAATCTCTGCTTTGGATAAGCTAAACATCTTTTCCATATCTGGAGGATTTATCATGCCTTGTTTCCCTTCTCCCAACAGGCGATTGCATGACACAGAGATCCAGAGGATAAGTCTAGTATTGAAAATTGTGGTTTGTTAAGTAGGTGAGAAATGGGAAAAATACAGTCAAGAATCTATATGTTGACGGAGGAAGAGGCAATGTTTTATCCACCAACAGGGACAAATACAATGCAAACTAGGTGGCAAAATATAACACAGTCATCAAAATCCAACAGAAGCATTTTGAGAGACCAAGAATTTAGAATTGACTTTGAGTAAGGAACTATTCTAACGAATTGAAGGACTAAAATGGAAAGAGACAGAGAAAGTTATTTATTAATCATAGCAGAATACTCGAAACATATGATTCAATTTATACATGACACAGAAAAGATTGATCGGTCGTAGTAAGGGTATTGCAGTTCATAAAATAATTGTCATATAAAGTGTACACATAATGTATATGCATAATATTGCAAGATAAAGCTGCAACCTGCAACAAATTAATCTGGTGTTCATCAAGTCAACTGCAACTGTTGAGAGTAATTCTATCTATATTGTGTACATTGATGCTATAGCAGTGAATTTGAACATGGAAAGATTGAAAAATATCATCAACAAAAATGAATCATAGCATTCACTAAAACCAATATAGAGGGGCAACCATATTCACTTTTTCTCGTCGCTGGCCAGATTCTCGGATATTGTAAATGATTTTCTGATGCCAAATTCATCTGCAGCAGTAAGGCTAAACACAGGCTCTTCATTCTTGTATATCATGCCTTCGCAGTCTGTAAATGTGAAAGCATCATATTATGAAAACGTTCCATGGTTCCATGTATTTCGTGAGTTTGAAAATACTATGATGTTGTAACATAACAGTTCAACATGTCTTTATATTCAATTGATTGTACTAGTAAGTGTTTGAAGTACTTCTTTCATGCCTTGAACTGAAAATAAATAAGCTAAATAAAGAAGTCAATAAAATGAGCAATGCAATAATTTACTGTGATATTTTTTATTATTTTTTAAACTCTTTTTCCTATATTAGGCTTACTGATGCTTGCCAACTCACACAAAAATTATTAAATGTCTGCACTATTAAAATTATGTAACAACAAACGGCAAATATGCTATTGTAGCTGTAGCCTACACTTGTTGCTCTCAAATAAGTTATGTTACCTGCATCCCAATTCAATAGAACCTTGCCACCAAGCCATTCTGACGGAATTTCAATTTCCAGTTTAAACCAATGACGAGTGAATCTACAAAGTGCAAATTTTTACAAGCAGGTAGATGTAATAATCTTTAACAACTTACGTAGGGCCAAAAGACTCGCCGACTTTGAATTCACGAAGACTATGATTTGGTTGTGATATCTCGGAAAAGGTTTCTTTAGTCGGACCGAAGTAGTGTATTGATGATAGAGGCACGCGATCTTGATACAGTCTGAAAACAATTATAATTAGAAGCTTCATATATGCTCACATTCTTTTCAAATCAAGTAAAGATGACAAGTATAGCAACACCAAACAAATCTACCAGATTGCAATGGCTCGAGACTATAGGGCAGAGGTCTCAAACTCAAATGTGCTCGCGGGCCAGTTTTCTACTTTTTGATAGCGCCGCGGGCCGCAGCACCAGTAATAGGGGAATTCAATGTATTTCCAAGTATAGGCTTTATTTGACGGGACCTTGCAGACTGACATTCCACACGCATCGTAAAAATGTGATTTACTATTGTGAATTCACGCCTGGTACGAAAAAAACAACATTTTTAGATATTTGAATTTTTATNAAAAAAATTAGTTGTAGAGACCATGCGTGAGTACAAATGCATCAGGACAGCGTAAAAGCTGTCGCGTTATAATTTTGCAGCTTTAGCGGACATTTGACGTGCCGCAATTATTGTAGAATTTTAGAATTTTACAAAGATTGATCTGATATCAGAGCATTGGAGCACTGGAGCAGTACAGCCTAATCCGGGTCTCGGGTATACTCCTGATACTAGGCTATTGATTATGTCATTACCAAAGTCAAATGAAATCAGCGTTGGATTTACCATCGAATATTTGAACAGATCAATAACAACTTGAATATAATGATTACCAGGGCTTGTTTTTACAGCTTCCGGCAGCTTCCTAGATACTCGTAAGCTATGCAGAATGCTGTATTAAGCTGTTTCAAGGAATCTTATAGTGCAACTTTTGTCCATTTTTTTCCATGCAACATTTTGAAACATTTTGCTCCTTTTTCGATTTTCCATGAAACTGTTTTCGATTTTGGTGAAACACACAGCCAAATACGACTGAAACACCGTAAATCAGCACCGAAGTAACGCTTTTATGGGTATTTCGGGAGCCAAGCCAAAAAATTGACCTTTTTTTTAGTCAATCTGGGAAGTTGACTATTTTTTTTTAGTCAACCGAGCAAAATGTGGTCTTTTAGTGCAACTTTTTACTGCAACTGCAACTTTCCACGGATTAAACTGCGACAAAAACTTCCCCTAATGGTTTACTGTGCCACCATGCCAATAGTAATGTCCAATCGCCGAAGAATCCATTTGTGTTACCGCTGTGAAGCGTAGTCTACGACTACTTTATACTCGCCACATTTAATTATCGATTATAACATGGATAAAGCCCAAGATGACACAGGATGTAACCAACTATACATCAAAAGGACAACATAATGCCAATGGTTACCATACCGCCCTGATTATGAATATCTAAATAAGCTACGAAACGTAAGCTACGTCCTTTTGATATTTTACTATTTTTCATACCAGTTTGATAGTTTGTGGCGTCCGTGGTTGTACCAATAAGTCACGGCGTACCGCGTCACAAAAGTCCTTCTCTGATTGTATCTTTTGACGCAACTCAACTCGAGCCATTTATATTTTATCTCCCAATTAGTCCGAGTTCGAGTAATTCTACAAAAGGTCTCGCCCATGTCCAAATCGCAATTTTCAGTACGAATCATCAACGGACCATGTTTAACCATCATAAACAAGTAATGCCACGTGAAATAGGTAATCTTCCATTGAGTCAATACTTTTGAAGGTGATGTAATAGTGAAGTTTGATGAGTAGTTTTATAGCGAATATTAAGTCGTCAAATTAAAAAGTGGTAGCTAAATATTGTCGAATACTTCGAAATCCAAAATGCCGTCACAGGCCGAACAAAATGATCTCGCGGGCCCCGGGCCGCGTGTTTGAGACCTCTGCTATAGGGAATAGTACTACTAGGAGTGTAGACATAATTCAAGCATATTTTAAATTATGTCAACAAATATAGGAGATCATAGCAAACCTTGAATACAGGTTGACGTCTGCAAAGTAGATATGAGATAAGAACTTTTCAGCCCTTTCCAAAGTCGTTCTTCTATGCTTCAGAGTTACATGTTGAAATGGTTCAACTCCAGCTTCCAACCGGATCGATGTTTTAGATAACTTTTCTTGAGTACATTCATTCGCATTTGTAGCATGTCTCTTGGAAGCCATGAAGTCCGCTAAACTCGCGACTCCTTATGTCGCCTGACACAACGACAGCGTTGCAAGGACGGGGAATAACCACGTCAGTGTAGCAGCAATCACATTGCAGATAGATTGATGCTCAATGCGGCAATGCTAATTTATGCGATCGGTTATTGTATGTAAAACGTTAAGAGATCTAATTTCACTAGCAATGGAATTCGGAGAACTGAATTTCTAGATTTCAGAAAAAAACGCATTGTTGATTATTGCGCTAAGAAAACCGGCGTTATTGTTTGCATTTCTAACGACTCGATGACGAAATGCAAATCTGATTGCGCAATATCAAAGGAACTATGCAGTGACGCAGCGTTAGTAATCGTAGCAAAGTTCCATTCAAGAACGACTAAATCTTGGTCGCGCGAAGCGTAGCACAGCGGATATGATTAGACTTTTATATATTTGTTCCTGAGCTGAGAATAGCTTAATGTTTACGTCTGAAGAATATCTAGAATCTAGATAACGGTGAGAATAATTTCAGAGTTTTGATGATATTGTTGCTCTACCAGGTTCAACATGTCGTTTATAAGATTTATGAAGAAATGCATCGGTGCTGCTTTACTGTTTGCCGTTGGCCTACTAATTAGCACTTACGTATCATTGTCATTGCTATATCGTTGCATTCGCAAAGGATATAGCTCAGTGTTTTACTACAAAGACCGAAGGAACGGCCCTCCCCCATTCCATTATAATGCGTGGGACGAAGCTACTAGAAATTCGCCGGGTGAATCCACCAAGAAATGGAACCACGCGTACGTCACGGTTCCCGAGTCCGGGATTCGTTTCCATTATGTGTATTCTGGGAAATTGCCGGAAGATTTAGCCGTGTCAGAAATAGACGGAGAGTCTGTAATGATCCCTGACGCTTCAAATCCAACTGAATCACGTCCCAAACTGCTAATGTGCGTACACGGTTACCCTGAAAACTGGTTCAGCTGGCGACATATTCTGCGGTACTTCGACAATCCGCCAAAGGAACTTGAGAATTATTTTGTTGTAGCAATCGATACGAGAGGCTATGGCGGCACCGATAAACCAAGCCACTACAAAGCCTACCACNTAAACAACTTGGTTAGTGATATTCGCGGGATTGCAGANGCGATGGGCTACAAGAAATTTGTCCTNACCGGACACGATTGGGGTGGTGGAATCTCGTGGAATGTCGCCAAGATATATCCNGAAATTATAGAGAAACTTATGATTCTGAATTGCCCGGANNANAAATCCATGGAGAAAACCTTTAAGCAAGTACCTTCCCAGTTCTTGAAAAGCTGGTACATGTTTTTNTATCAGGTGAAGCATNTTACGTCTTGTAAATTTCTGCTACATCAATAACACATNCTTCNTTTTTCAGGTACCATATCTACCTGAACTAATAACAAGGTTATCNGACTACAAGATAATTGAGGCTGCGTTCAACGGAAAAGCTGGCGGCATCGTAAAACAGGNNAACCGCCTGACCCCTGGTGAAATGGAAGTCTTCAAATACAGTCTACGAGACTCCGTCAGTGGCCCAATCAATTATTACAGAGCGGCGATGTGGCCTTTCGCGTGGCCCGGTCCAAAATTGAAATANCCCCGTGTCAAAACATCCAACCCCCTTCACGGTCTTCAGATCATGTTAATTTGGGGAACTGGGGACAAATTCTTATCGGTGGAGTCGGCGAAAAACACAGGGGAGATATTGAACGCACAAAACGGAAGTAAAGTGGTTTATGTCGATGGAGCTAGTCATTGGGTACAACAGGANGCCCCCGATGAAGTGATAGAGCATATGACAGAATTCCTGCTGTCTAAATAAATGGTACAATTTAGCTGTGGCTCAATCAAGCCTATGATATGCGTAATCGTCCATTTGCAATATGAGTTCTATCTGTAGCATCCNNTGTCATGATTCTAGTCTAGATCATGAACTATTCGTCTTTGTGTTANTGAAAAACTGANNTCCANTNNTTCTATTTTTTTCTTATGTGATAGGCTAACAATATCTTCCTTTTTTTCTACTTACAGCAGCCTTCCCTTGATATATGCAAGCATATCACCAATTCAAAAATTTCATGGAGTGTAATAATTGCATCTATGAATCTGCTTCAGTACATATAACTTGAGAACTTTGATATCGATACAATAAATGTACATGTACATATANACGAGACGAAANTGCTTTGTGCAAAACATGAAGAATTGGGTCTTTTGTGGGTAGATAGATTTTGGGAACGGGAGTTAGTGAACTTGGTACTGCGGAAGATACAGATGTGCTGGTAGCTGTTAGCTTTAAATGTGCAAAAATTGCAGAGATATATGTTAGTATACAGACTCACTACATAAAATAAATATGTGAACCCATAGGACCAAGATATTTTTTTATAAAAACTCCATACAAAGTGGCAGGTCTTCACGAGAATAACNATGCAATTGGTAGGTTTGAAGAATTATTTAGTAAAATGTAAAGAGAAAAAAACACAGCTACGGGGATATCGTTTGGTTTGGAAGAATATGGAAAAAGAAGTAAGAAATCAAACTCGTTCTGCGGCACGAGTCCGGNAATATTGGCTAATCATAAGACTGGGAAGACAACGGATTTTTTTTCCAGAAACTGCATNTAGCGAGGAAGAANTTTACAAAACTGCAATTCTGTGTGGCAGCTCAGGAACTTTTGATGCGCCGACAACTGTATCACCGTCACCTGTAGAACAGAATTNGGTTTNATCTCACCTAATTNAAANCATAATTANGCATGATAAGGAACGTGAACACTTGAATGGNTAGATATTAATTGNGTNATTTACAGTGGAAGCATGGAATTGTNAAAATGAAGGAGAGAATTCATTCAAGCGATACGCATTATATTAGGGCTTAACCTTGATATGCTAACAATTGTATCATAACCTTGTAGATTTGTAATTTGGTTAAACATATTCTTGATTCAATACAAACTGCCGCTTCCAATCTGAAATCNTANCATTTCAATNTATTCAGTCGANCTTCACAAACGTTGGATCCATGGATTCTTNTNNNTACTAATGTGTAACACTTAGTAAAACCACTTGAAACTGCATATTTGATCCTCATCATGCAGAATGAGCGTAGTAGTACACAATTCTATTCGTGTGTCACACCAGTGAAAGGTAGGCTTAATGAACGTTCATGTCCGACTCGGCATCACTGAACCGTTATGAACTGATTTCAGGAAAATAAGAAGGCCACTGGTCGTAATATATCGGTAAAACTGTGTGTACACTTGTATAACAGCTACCTCCATATACATGATCAGTATAATGCTTCATCCATAAGATTTGCAATATTATTTTGAAGATTGAAGAACAAAAATACATTAGTATAGGGCAGTGGTTCTCAACCGGGGGTTCGCATAACCTCCAAATTTGCAAAATGGTTGATAACCTAAATTGTATTTTTTTTAAATTAGAGAAATCACTAGGCAGTTTCGCTTTATAACTGAGCTAAAACTTCAGGACTCACATAAACAGAATGGCTTTCAGAGATGAGATATTCTTCTCCACAAACTCATTTTAATTTCCTAATTACTAATAGCTTACTGATACAAACATAGGCTACTACTGTTTTGGACATGTTTCGTTGGGGATTTGGAGAACAATTGTTTGCAAAACTCCATTTTCCCATGTGATTTACATAACCGGTATTCCAGAATAACTTCAAGATGAGCTGCTAGATAGAAATGACTAGGCTGGACGTTATATGTTCAAGTTCATTAAAAATCGGTTGCTTAACTTTGGTGCCATATATGTCACGATCATACCCAAAGGATACGTCAGATACGTTACGCATTATTATTACATTCGCCACTACCTGTCTTTGTGGAAATAGATTTTCGGCACTCGTTTATATTAAATCGACGGCGCAGATTTTCAAGACACGGCCGCGCATTTCAAGAAATGCAGCTACAGAATTCGCTCTGAAATAATAAAAGTCTTCAGTTACCTCGAGGATATTCCGTTTTCAAATGCGAAGATGGAACGAGATCAGAAGTTTTTATCCCAAGAATCGGTTCCGAGGCCCTCTTAGCGATTCCTTCGCTACTACTGCCTGTTTCCAAACCTTGATTTTTTTTCGAATTTTCAACCTTGCTTTTCGCGAGGTAATTTTGAATCTGCGTCACCTGAACGGAAGAATTCTGTCTGAAACGGGACTAACCTAGCAATCAGTCAGCAATTGCCAAGAAATCCTGCTGATTCATGTTTTCCGATACGGGCGACATCACACATTCAAGAGAAAGGCTCGCGACTCTTGACATTTCTCGCTTCACATGTCCAGTGTGAAGTCAACCAGAAATTTCACACATAACAACACTTCCTATTGCGCCAGGATGATCTTGCACAACTTTATCTTTAATCTTACTTAGCCACAACAAACGCGGTAATTCATGAAAGTCATTGCACATTTTGCAGTTATATGACGGGTAATCTTGCATAATTATAGGGTAACTAGGCGGTGCGTCGAATACAGATAACGATATCTGCACATTAGTCAATGCCCATACCTCATTGTCCACATGAAACTACGTTTCACACAGTTTAATGTGTCATGTCGCACCAGACCGTAATATGCATTACAAATCTGGATGTGACCAACTGGCCGTGGCTGGCCTGGATTGATTGTTGAAATCCGAAAGAACTTACCAATAGTTCCACATTCTCTTGTTCCGACGGTTCTTTTGTCACGACGTTCCCATTCTCTATGCCGGATTGGGTGAAAGCCGCCGCGCAACGCTTGATCACTGACAATTCGAGTTCATACGGCAACGGAGGAAGACTGGACAGGCAGTGAAAAATGCATTGCAAACTTGAAGAAATCGGCTGAAAGGTAGAGAAGACGTCAAGCGTAAGCTACAAAGAATATGTTAAATCGGAACTGCATCGGCAAATGGTCCAGGCCGTATGACATCTATCGATACCCAATCACGATATTCGTTTCGTCCAATAAGTGTTGAGGTTTGAATTAGAGGACATAGCCGATTATCGAGGCCGATATTTAGAACTTTCCCGATTATCGATATCGGCCAATGAAGGCCGATATCGCGACCGATATTTTACATTTGAAAAAATTTCAAAAATATTGGAAATTCAATGCTCCGTGTTCTCAATCTCAAGAAATCGACGACGCAAAGGGCGATAT
>ATSW01013381.1:0-15888 GCA_000444245.1 Botryllus schlosseri | reverse complement strand
AACTTTAAGACTTGGCACCGCGTTCGATACTAAAATCAAGACATACCGTGTGAAAGCTCATGACAGATCTAGGTATGGAACATCATTAAAATCAATAGAGACCAATAACGGCTTTTGCGTAAATTTGTTGGCGATAAATGAAGATTCAGCTCTTACTCGACTTTGGAAACGAAATTACCACCCACATAGTTCAGTGACAAACTTAAAACTTGTTACATCGGTCGATACTAACACTTACCGTGCCAAATGTCATGACCGATCTCGGTATAGAACATCGTCAAAATCAATGGAGACCAATACCGGCTTTTGAGTAAAATCCGTTTGCTGTACTATGTACGTACATGATAGATCAGCACACACTGAACTTCGGAAACGGAATTACTACCATTATCTTTAAGTAGCAAGCCTGAAACTTGGAGCAGTGTTAAATACTACCTTCACGACATATCATACCAAGTTTCAAGAATTATCATGGTGCGAAACACCGTCAAAATCGACCTATACCAGCAAAGGTCGACTCAACGCATATTACGGTAACCGAGTTCAGATATAGATACGATTGTTACATCACACCTTAGGGGCGAGTAGGCATAGTTGCCCCGGTTGCTCGGCCATTTTACGAATAGGAGAGAGTAAATCACCGTTTCTTTATTGTGCGCGGCTTTGAGAGAATAGATAGTGAAAGCTTGTTATGAGCGCTACCGGGGCAAGCCCCGGCTAGGCATTCACAAAGCGAAAACACAGAAGAGAATTCGATTTTCGCGGAGACTTCGCTATGTATGGGCATTTGCAAGCGAAAGCACAAGAAGAACGCGGGTTTCGCTGTGATCTCGGTATATATTGATTGCTGTGCGTCTATAAATGGTTTAATTGTTATTGAACAGAATTTTAGGTGGGGCAATGCCCCAGTTGCCCTATAGGACGAGCCGCCACTGAGTTATACGCATGGCATTTGCTATACTGTATGTCAATCTTGTCAATAAAGGCAACCATTCGCGCAAGACCGCAACCTTTATAAGGAGAGGTGCACTGCACACTGCACGCACTAAATTCGGCAATCATTTTTTTGCTCCGTGTGCTCCGAGCATGTCCGAGCCNCTGCGCAGACTCGAGNCGATTCAATATCAGGAAGTAAACATCATGTACGATGTACTGTACAAGTGTACAGTTACGTATGCTCCTTTTGTACGGTANGTGCCAATTGCACCGATGGAAGCCGATAATTATCTTACTGACATGTTCCTTCGATGCTTATAACTAATTACCGCACCTTCAATCTCTGGTAGCGNGATTCCAGACTCTTCGGGGATTGCCTCTGAAACTAAACTANCCTCCGGTCCNATATCTNGGCCGACAAAAATATCGATCTCGTCGCCGTCAGCATTTGGGACAACGCCTCGTTGAGAAATGTCATTTTGTTGGGNGGGTATGTCGACGATCGCAACTGAAGATAACGCAANCTCGTTATTTGAAATCATGCACTATACTACCNCCAACNNATCGCCTTACCATCATGGCGCTCGGTGGTTGTAAGATCGAAATCTTGCAAACACGCGTCTTCCCCTGCGGATTCTCTGAAAAAAAAATAAGAAATTTTAACAATACTATAAATATATTCAGTCGTTGGTAGTGTNANTTAACACAGCGCAGCGTCTNGAGACGCACGTAAATGTAACCTTGGGCAGATGATGGGTGTGATGAAAGTTTTGCAGACATCAATTGATGATAGGGATTGACAGTTNCTGTTAAANGGTCAAACGGTNCATTATTACTCTGTGACTTATAGTCGACACTCAATACTGGCTAATTGGCATCACCTCGCTTCAAATATCTACCTAGCTACCCATCAATATATCCGGNGGGCACCTCGCTCGGGACTGATCAGGTAGAGTACATTTTCANTAAANGTCAGGTGTGCGCTAAATTGAGTTTATTGGATCGNAACAGCTTGAACTATAAGAAGCCAGAAAAACTTTGGTGATGCGAAAAGCATCGCTGACGTGGGTTTTGTCATGCGAGTTAATAATACTGCTGCTTGAAACTGAAGCTCACGGTTCTGGGTTTTACAACNAAGTGATGCGTATTACATGATTGTAGTCTCTTNAACTACCCTACAAATACTAAATNACAAAGTTCACTAACGCTATGTCATCGGTCATCGCTAGATATCAATGGTAAATCGGTCGGTGCAGTGTAAAGCTATGCGCACTGCGCAGTTGTCGTTGACCTCCTGCTGTAGCTTTGAACAAGGCTCAGGGGCCTAGGGATAAAGCTTGACTTGAAGCTTCGATGGCATCAGACGGCAATACAATACAATAAAAATCGGTGAGCAGTGGCCCTACTTCAAATAGCACGGTCTATTTCCTACGAGCACATGCAGAGAAAATAACCAGGAGCGTCTTCTCCCGCGCAGCTCTTTTTACCGAAACTATACAATAACGAACGAAAGAATGCAGACTTGAAGACGAGCATTCGTAAACATTCTTCAGTCGAGTTGACTTCTTGACTATCGAATATTATACTCGGCGCGCTGTCGGTCTCTAGTTACTTCATACTGTCGTANGCTCACTATATAGCTACATATTATGCATACANGACGAGGGGCATGTCAGCAGGTGTTAGGTCGCAGTCACTCAGTCGCATTCGCTGACACCAATTGGCAGGGAGTAGGTCTACTTGATCATCGTCAAACGCAGTGCTAATTTCACAGCTTTGGCCTGTAATATCTCATGAATTTTTTGAAATATATATGTCCGGAAACGACGTTATGGTTGAAATGGTCCAGTTTATCACACAGCCGCTTCTCGGGAAGTGGCGGTCGAATCGGTAATATCTGAATCTATCAATTTCCAGATATTCCCTGATAAAACAGATTTTTTTTTGCCCATTGGGCTGAGAGTCGCTGAGACAAAACCTGGCAAGTTGATGCAGAATGGAAATTTGAAGTCGTCATTGTGATTTGTGACGTGCATGATATACGTGTTGCCACTTCATGAGTGACCCGAGGATATCGGCCTATAGTGCAAATGACCAATACAGTCGAGCACCATAATAATTAATGCACACACTTACCGTGAATAGGGCTGGGCACAATCATTCGAGTACTCGAATATGAATCGAGAATTAATTTTAATGATTCGAGTACTCGAATATGAATCGAGAATTAATTTTAATGATTCGAGTCAAGTAGTGAAAGACGACTTTTTCGAGTACTGAAATTATACGCCCGTCGTCACTGAAAGTTAATTTATCAACGAGAATTATAGTATCGCTAGTATTTTCCGCTGTAGAAGCCTTGAAACCTTGATTATTCGTGTCGCAGCATGCGAAAGATACAGTGTGGGGTGTCAAACTCAAATTACGTCGCGGGTCAGATTCAAACCTTCAAATCGCTCGCGGGCCGCACCAGTCAACTGATTCCAAAATACTTTATTATCAAGCATATATAAACAATATTATATCGTATCAAGAACCATAGGGGTTTTATTCACGAACAATGAAATTGGTAAAAATTCGATGATTGGCCGGTTGAATACATTTATAATCCGATAAAACAGTGGCGGTAACGACTATAACGTCGGCATACTTCTATACTGCCTTTGCGTTAGTCGTAATCAGGCGTTAGCCATGTGTGTGCGTTCTGAGGATTAAAAGAGATTCAACTGTAAACGCGGACGTTGGAATTAGGATCGCAATTTGGGTTTCTCTGGATTCTGGACTCTGGACATTTTGAGTTCAAAGCGACGCAGCGGTGCGACCACAAATATTTCAATGATAATTTTGTGTAACTAATGTATTCGTCATGTAAACTACACTTGACGATTCCGTATTGGGGTTTTTGCTTCTGTGAATAACTGTTTATTCTTCCATCTCTCCATGAAACTCTGAACCTAATGTGCGCTTTTTGTCTTCTTGAACGGGGTGTCAATGTGACCGATTCGTTGCTAGTGGTAACTAGAACTAGAGTGAAACCTCAACATCACAGCCGGGTGGTTATATTGTGGCCTATGAACACACTCAATTTTGCTTTCTTGAGAAATTATTTAATGGAAGTGTTTCCTTCAAAACATTTTAACATTTGTTACAAATATGCTGGATATGATGCATTGTTCAATCTACTCAAAATTGCTTCGCGGGCCGGATGCGGCCCGCGGGCCGTATCTTTGACACCCTTGACTTAGGGACTCGATTTTGCCCAGCCCTAATCGTGAGCAAAGATTTCCCCTCGGCAATTGTGCTGCAGCGATGTTTCATCTCTTGGCAATCCTTCAAGTGCTACTAATCATCCACAAATTCACAATTCGCGATAAAATAATCATGTGGTCAGATGTCAACTACCATTTCGTGCCAGACCGATGGGCTACATTTATTTAGCGATTCCTCGTCCCGTCAACATCACACCCTGTGCTAGGCCATTTGTACAGATGGCAAATAAAATGACAGAACTATTTGACAATTTTACAATCTTTGGTACTGAGCAGCACAGGTATTTCCCTGGACGTCTCAACGTTCAGCCACTGACTAGGTAATCAGAATGGTCTGCACTGTACACAACGCGCTATCTCTCGTACAATGCTATTTTTGAGATCCACAATTGGGCCGATTGCAATTTCCTTCCGCGGATTGAAAGGGAAGCCTAGGCAGGGTATTACATAATAGGTAATAGTCTTCAATAATATTATGAAAAAGGCCTTATTCAGATCTAGCGGGAATAATAATTTTACACCCCGAATTTTGACACTTGACACTAGAATTTTGGAAAACAACCAAAAGCAGACTCCGAACCTTAGATTTTCATGATCCGTGACCCTGAAATCGTCGATTCTGAGTAGGGCACATCAACTTGCACATCATAAACGGTAGGGTTACCATATTTTGAGATCAAAAATTATGAAAGCATGAGTACCGGAAAAGGAAACTGGCGAAATAAAAATTTTTCGACCGATAGCACTGTGTTGACTAAAAAAAGTCATCACTTTAACTCGACTCCCGAATTACCCGCTTTATACGTTACTTTTGTGGTGTTGACTTAAAAAAGTCATCTTTCCCATCTTTACTCCCGAAATACCCACCGCGCCGTATTTTTCGTTGATTGTCTTCCCAACTTTGGCGTTCGCTGCGTCGGAGTCAAGTTTTTGATGGCAATTTAGCAGGGTTGTAATGACTCGAGTCATGACTCGACTTGACTCGAGTCATTTTCTCAAAATACGGAAATGACTCGACTCGAGTCAATCCGTGTATTGACTTGACTTGGACTCGAGTCATTGCGCATGACTCGAACCAAGTCATATGACTCGAGACTCAGACGGCCAAAACTGACATTTCGCTGTAATTTCGGAGTGTAGTAAAGTTACCACGCTACTGGCATTTCGTCTATTGGTACTGGTACTGATACTTGAAAATGAGACCAGAAACTGCTAGAAGTGAGGGGAATTAGTATATTATAAATGCGAAGCATTCGACATCACCAAACAGAGTTATAAAAAGTGGGTTTAACAACACTTTAACTTGAAACTGAGCAGTCAACACAATGACTTGGACTCGGACTCGAGTCCTAATACCATGACTCGGACTCGACCCTCTGCTCGATGACTTGAACTCGGACTTGACTCGGTGGTAAATTGAAAATGACTCGACTTGACTCGAGTCAAAACCATAAAAGTGAGATTGACTTGTGACTTGNTTAGAACCCTGCATTTTAGACCAATAGTAACTTNAACCTGACTCCCGAATTACCCGCATTTTTACGAAACTCTGACGTTCGCTGCATCGAGGTCGAGTTTTTGATGGCATTCTAATACTTTTTCTAGAAAACGAGGCCAAATTCCCCCACAAAAAANAAGGACATTTAGGCGTCCTCCGAGGACACTTNCAATTTATTGAAAAGAGAGGACAAATCCTCNTAAAAGAGAACATATGGTAACCCAAATNAAGAGTCGATCTGTCAACTGACATCAAAATAAAGGTTTGAATTTCCAGCTTGACCCAATTTGCCAATAAACAACAATATTATTTTGCTGCACTCCAACAAGCATCCAGTGTGTTGCATATGTGCATAGTTAATAGTTATCAGTGTACAATACACAGAACTTATAGACACGATAATGGGGGTAATAGGCTATCGGTGCTATCNCGACAGNCAGACTGTATAGAGTCACGTGTACCTGTTTGATGCNGGTGTGATCAGACTAGTTGACCTTCACGGTCGTATCGATCATTCCTGTCTGATACCAAATACTGTGCAGTGTGCATGCACATTGCACAATTGCAAATTTGCACAATGCACATATTCTGTACCCCCATCATTGCCGTCAGTTTGTTACGGATTTTGGTTGAATGAAAATAAAGATCTCTCTCTGTCGACCCTGAACCTATNATTTACATTTGCGGTAAAATAGTAGGTCAGAGAATATTGAAATTATACCGATGATAGCCNGGGCGAGGTCCCAGTCGAGGTACTACATGGCGGNTATTCTTCAGGAACTAAAATATGATCTCATCGGGCGCTGGTACGCCTGTCAAATCGTCGAATCCCGCCAATAATTAGGATCACTTTGTAACAATTATATTGTCAGCTGTTCTTACTCATGACAATTNCTTCGTGTCGATTTGAGCACTATTCTTGTANCTAAATATGTGGTGCTTGAGGTACGAAGTAACAGTTATGATGCTTGGACTAATTCTATATTNACACCGCATCCATANTTGCAAGCGCTCNCATCCAACTTACATATTGAAAATTATCAACGGCGACATTGGTGATTTNACGTTAATAACATAGATGCCANGCCTGATGTCTTGTACAANGTATTGTACATGGACCAGTTTACTGGTGGAATCCTTACTCAGTAGAGTGCCAGACAATTAAGGAAACGCGATTTCACACAATTGGCAGGAACTATNCNATACTTGCAAGGAAAGTTAGTTCATGGGCGAGGCATCTATTTCGACAGCTGTATGTNGGTTTNATATCGTGGCTCCCCGTCTGGAAGTTACGAATGCATGTCCAGCCGGCAGCACTTAAAATTATATCACTCATAGTCAGAGGATCCGTTTATTGTTTGACACCAGTGTCACACAGAGCTAGTGCTTGATTCGGAGCCTTATCGTGTCANAACGTCTCAGTGATGTACTATAACTAAGGTTATGTCAATCTGCATGAACTCAAAACGATTCGGTCATATTCGAGATGTAANCTCCTTGAGTGAAATCCTAAAATGTTATTATGTGATAAATAGGGNGGCGGAGAGATGTTGGTAACTTTCGAAGTACTTGCGAATTTNGCACCCATCAATCCGNTCAGATGAACGCACTGTGGCGTTCTATCTGCCGATCACAAGTCCGACGAGGGTGAGCCCACTAAGCNTTCGATTCTCTANTAGTTGTATCATGGCAGCTCCACCCNCTTTTGAATAACTGATTTTCCGATGTCACATCGGAATCGTGGCGTACATTTTCAGTTCGACTCTAAAAATGTTTCACTCAAATAGCTGCAGCCAGATAATGATTTCTCATGCAGTCGTTTGAATATGATGACAACGGTAAGCTAGCCGAATACTAACATATTATTTACGTATACAATATCTGTTGCATATAGTAATACGCTTCAGAAAATACGACTGTTTTGATAACATTGTCTCAAGCTCCATCACGGCTCTATCCCAGAGTCANTGCTCATGGGATATTTCTTTAGCTGTAAAGACATGATAATGAATGAAAGAAAGTTATCTGCTCACATAGTTTCTTCCTGGATAGGACACTCCTTTTCTGACATCTCCGTTCGATAATACGGGGTCCTTCAAAAATCAATATCANGAATAACAGACTCTAATATACATTTGGCTGTATACGAAATCTGTAGGAATTCGAAATTGAGTTAGTGAATTGCGATAAGAGGAAGGTCATATTCATAAATTCTACTATTTGCATCCGNTCAAGACACACGGTGCGTTGTAGGAGAATGTCGAAATGACCGACTCCGGTCTATCAATNTAACATCCANCNCGACCTACCCATGTTAGTGGTGATATTATAATGCCCGATGTCACAGNGTTCGATCTTGATATCTCGACTGCTATTCTCTTGGTGCTTTCTCNCTCTTTTCATGTACTNCCTTATATTTCTACGTCATACCTGGGCTTTGGCGAAAATACGTCGTAATATAGGCGACTCAGGGGGGAGGAGCACAGATAAATATACGACAAGTCGAAACNTGCGATAGCGGATACTCCAACAGCAGCTTTCGTGCTGATGGCAACGGATTAACCAATTGCTGGCTCAATCCTACAACAAACTTTTGAACAAATGAACTCGACGCGAACTCTACTTTTTGAAATTGCTTTATCGATATTAACGCAATAAATTGACGATCGCACCGAACAATACATTNATANTCGCAATTTATTCATTCTGTGCAACCGAATCAGTGGCATAAAGTCTTAGGTAAAATGTTTTACGAAGGTCAGCAATCGTTTTCAACCAAATTCCACTCTTGAGTATAGCTAACAAACTACGCTACAATATCCTCAGTACAACTCCGTTACTACCCAGCAACCGCTATTATGGCTGCCCTATTTTAGCAAAAGCGAGGTCTGTTCTATCTTACCTCGAGTAAATACAGAAAGCGCGGTTGTGCGTCCGGTGTGTCACACCCGAAAACCCACTGCGAATAGCGTAGCGATTTTCTAAAGAATTCCTACTTGATGTATCGCAGTATTACTGGCGGCGACGATCAGACTCTGTCAATTATATATTCATTCGAGACCTACCTCGCAGTTTAGATTTAATAGCTAGCGAACGTCTGTATTTCGCATACACCGCGCTGTTCAAATTCAAGATAATGATTTATTACATACGCTCTATGTAAGAGCCCGCTCCGACGTAGAAGATCAATATCCTAGTCCACAATATGTACTGATACCNAACAGCTCTCGGAGACGTATCAGGCAACGCAATTACGTCATCGACAGAACCGTCTATGCTTGGAGCACTCTTCACTCGTAGAACTGTGAAAATAACGAACGCACATCTGCGCTGACAAATACCACTGTCGGTCAGATACTTTGCGGAAGGCGCTTCTGATTTGCTCCGTTGACCTATTTCTAGAAAGAGATTAGATCGGTGCACATTCCCTGCGAGAATTCGCTCTCCAACATGCTTGTTGAAACTGGTTTCCTCAACTGCTACCGATGAGTCGGCGTTGGTCGTTACGGCTATGGACGTATTGTACAAAATAGGCACCCAGAATATTNAATGCCNACGTAAGACATTTTTTTATCCCAAATTGGGTGTACAAAACGACTACATGAGAAATATTACGAACACATGATACTACCAGTCCACAACGTCAGTTACAACGTTGGTACCGTAGTACGGNCTCGTGCTTTTGTACTCCCCTGCTCCGGCATCGTAAAATCTGCCCACACCAATAAAGCGGCGCATCCATGCACGAAATACCATCAGTACACATAACATAGGCTGAGCTAGTAAAAAATCTATGTTACACCACACCAAAGATATTTCCTTTGCGNTTGTCATGGTATAGAAAAACCGCCCCGAGGCAGTTTGTGTGGTGCATACCTCAATCATTNAAGAGACTCGTGTGTCGCAAGNACAACTCCGACACGAAATTCCATTTTNAAAATATCACATGGTGCAACTATGATGTGACTTATATTTATTGATATNATAGCGAACAATATAAATATAATCTGCATCAACACTACCNCTGCTGCAGCATTCGCAATCTCGTAGTGGAGCACACAGACCCAATATTGCGAAATNTGCGATTAATCGGTGCTATTCATCACTAGACCTTATGAGTCACGGTAACAAAACTAGAACGATTACACACTGAGACGTCTCGGTTGGGTAGGGTTGGAAGACCTCAGCGCTGGGATCGTAGATTNCTTNGAATTCGTTCCATGCACAAGCACACGAGAAATCAGTGAGCGTGTGTGTGTGCACGCGCGCACACTTACGCTCACTCAAGGAGTCCGGAGCACAANGGGTGATTATTTGCAGTCGCCTTTCTGAAATAACTTCATGNCTATATTCTTAAAGTCTCTATATCCAACTCGGCATAACATTTTAAATTATCATTAGCGGACGTAGCACTCCTACTCGCCTATAGTTGCCAATGTTTGAAACCATAACGAAAACGATACTGCATGAAAGCAAGCAATCAGACCGATCCCAACAGCTGGAGTTGTCAGCAAAGGAGTTCATTATGGTATGGAGTTGCAGTCCAATCGCATCANTTATGNTCATGGTCAGGTCAGCCTATCGGGCGGTATGCGCGTGTTGTTGTCTTAGTATTCATGGTGTTTCGATTACTATAGTTATTTACACCAGGCTGATATTTCTTATTATGAATCCTAACATGCCGACTTATAGCACGGCCCACTGTCGTTATAGACTTTTGTAAGACACCGCTTACGCGGATACACGGGTAATTCACAAAGTTAAGTGGATTTGAGTTCTGATTCACTTTTTCAACGTACTCAAAAACCTTATTCGAATACAGCCCCAAACAGTCTGTTGTTTAGCACCGTAGACGAGTTCGTGATCTGCAAAGAGTTGCTTGACCAATCACGATCATCCGATACGCTCGTGCGTATCAATAATTCACNCACCGCTCCAAATTATTCAGCTCGACATAGTTTGAAATGTTTGCTATAATAGTGGTGCTCGCAATGATGAATGATGGCCCACGATTGCNATGGCCCGGAGCTACACGTCATGATTGCATGTTGAAAGTTCGTGCTTTCTCGTAACGTTGAATNTGACTTATGCACATTGCATGGTTGCACGCCCCATTCTCGATGGCTTCGCTACCCCGCTNAACCTGAATTGAGGAATACGCATTTTATAGCCTTTTAAAAATGAAACTCAAATAACGCATTTCCGGTGTGTGACATCTAGCCTATGTTGTATAAGAATACGTTAGCGTCAGATNTGCACGGTTAGTCGGATATTGCAAGGTAACAATATACGTTCGCTGGGTATCTGGCAATAAGACGCCATACTTGTAAGGGAAATTTACGGAAAAACAAATATTCAAAAGACGTTGGTAAAAATTTTTTCCCNAAAATAAGCGACTCTTGTTCAAAATTGAACCACCTGTCATTGATGATGATTACCCAGCGCATCAGATGCGATATCTGGACATAACAACTCTTGACTTCAGTGTGACTTCTACAAAGAATTTCAGAGATAGCATATCCCCATTTTTTGAATTTTCGANAAATATCAGATGCATATTCCGACGTATAGGTCATAGGTGGATGATCCAACACNACGAAACAGAGCAGTGGGCGCACACATCATACGCCAGATTTATTCTGTTTTGAACACTTCAAGGTTACCATACAAAGAAATCCCAAAGTAATTACACAGCAGCACTGATATGTATATTGTACAATGTATATAATTAACAAGATATAGATNATGCAAAATATCATATACTTTTCACAGGTGTTACAAGCACGATCTAATTATTTCAACGGGAGACTGACGCAAGTCGCTGAAGTTCCAAGTGAAATATAAGGCTATAGTATTATNCCCGAATTACTGTGCTATTGCATATGCTCGATTTGAAGTCGGAGATGAAGATCTTGAATAGACGTTCCCCGNGACCAAATACTTTAAATTNCATCACATACTGCAGCTTCAACATATACATGCCGTATTACGTACAATGTACATTTGTACAATGTACATCTACAAGCCCACTCTGGTTGCCTCAAAATGTAGGCTACAANACGCAAGTTCNTGAATAGGTGTGCCTTCTTGACATAAATAAGCAGTAAGCGCCTTACATATCAACCAACTATCAGTACCACTACTTATTACTTAGCACCAGCATTGGTAAATGCGCTTTCCGGCTAGGTCAGTGAGCAGAATCTGCATGAGTAATGAGGTTATGTTATGAATGTGTTATGAACCACGGCACGATATTGCGTACAACCGCTTGTAATCGTGGATGTAGGCTATATCTATGTAATACAGAAACTTCAGATATTGAGCAATTATACATTGAGNAATTAGACTATCAGGATTGCCAGCTTCATTTTCCATTGTGNGGAAGCAGTAAATCAATAATTAGATACATGCGAAACACAATTGGATATGCCAGGAATATTTAATAGGTAGGCTATTTGGCTATTCGAAGTGCATTGCCAGTTCATCATGAACTCGTGATGAAATAGTCTGAATGCCCCGAGGTAACAAGGGAATATAGCCATATACATTAATAAGCACCATATACTTCGTACCAATGAATGTGNTAACGACTAGCAGACCNTATNATTTTACTTATTCCCCTGATGATTTCACAGCTATGAAAGCCGTATCGTTAAGCTGGTTGAGTGCTGCAGACAGGTTGCTGGCGAGATTGGCCCTCGTTACCATATGATCAGGACTGAATATAAGAAAACGCATTGCTCTATCAAGTATGCCGGACCCCAATTGTGGAACAGCATCTCGCCGGCTATCCGACAGTCGTCGAGCATGTCCGAAATACAAGCAATTTCTTCTAAATGAATACTAGCCAGCCTTCAGGATTACCGGACCACGACCTAACATCGACCTCGCCCTCCGCCACATGCCACCTCATTTTGTCGCTTGCGTCTTATATTCTCTGCATTACTTTCATTCAGTCTGCGTGCATGCCTCTTATTTACCTCGCCTGGGTTAAGGTCTGTGTCTGATCTTAAAGGCTACTCCAAGTTGTTTCGGTACCTTCCTATCTTTTCATTGTATCGCAGTCGTGTGATGTTTTGAAACGATGAAAATATTAATAAACCTGATTGATTGATTCAGTGTGCATGCCTCCTCTTTACATCGCCTAGGCCAAAGTGGGTGTCTGATTCCACTACTCCCAGTCGCTTGGACACCTTCCTATCTTTTCATTGTATCGCATTTTGTGGTGTATTTAACTGATGAAAATTGCTAATAAACCAATGATGAAAGTTAAATCACATCGAAGTCTGTACTATTCCTTTCCTAGCGTACACTGAACCTTATTTACGGTACGAACATCATATCTAATGCCAGTAACGCTTCCTTTGATATTATGGGTTCTATACCAATACCGAGACATTACCGAGAATGGACATTACCGAGAACGGTCATTACCGAGAATGGACACCACCGAGAATGGACATTACCGAGAATGGCCATTGCCAAGAACCTACCTTACCGAGACGGACGTTGTCGNNAAATTTATATCTGACTCGAGTGACTAGAACTATAGAACCAAGTCATATGANTCGAGACTAGGACGGCCAAGACATAAATTTCATTGTTACTTCGAACAATAGTAAAGTCACAACATTGTTAGTATTTCGTCTAACGNCAATAACACTTGGAATATTGGGCTAGAAACTGTAAGGACTGAGGAAAATTACGNTACTATTAATGCGAGCCATCACTCGAGCAGAGTTGGAAAAAGTGGGTTGAGCCGGATTGAATTAAAAACGGAACAGTGAACACAATGAATTGGACACCGACTCGAGTCATACCACTATGACTCTGATTCGNCCCTCTACTCACTGANTTGGACTTGACTCGATGCTGAATTGAAAATAGACTCGAGTCAAAACTAAAAAAGCGAGATTTACTTGTGACTCAAAACCCTGTGAATTGGTTACAACCCTGTCATANACCAAACTTCTGGGGGACGAAGCATCCCAGACCTCCTTCACGACGGGCTTTTTTTACCACTAACAAAAAAGCACGTTTTTTACTGTTAAATAGAATATGTCTGTGTATGCGTAGTCGGGCAAAGCGCGNATAAATTTCAAAGAAAGGATTGAATTATGTCTATAATATTGGTAATTGCATAAATTGCTAATAATTTTTCATCGTCTCCCAGTTCATGTGATCAGATTTACTGGTGGAGCTGAGGGAGGTGGTGACTTCAGATAGCATGCAAAATTTCAAGAATAATTAAAATCTGTCAAAAATTCGGGAGTGAATTTGTAGTTTCAATTTGCATGTCGGCGGCCGCCAACACATACTAATTGAATTACGTGTCGACGGCCGCACAAATTCCCTTTTACGGCCGCAGGCTGCCCAGTGCTCACCCCTGGTTTCGACCAACANGTGGACGTAATTTTCGGCCAATGTATTATTTGGTAACACACTTCGCGAAGTCGCATGTTGGCGGAAACTGCANAAGTATTTGTGTTTCGTGGAGGGGTAAGGGCCGGCGATGAAANGCCTATTTTTTTTTTATAAATGATGCGTATATTTTTCTATGGGAGCTGNGGCTACTCATATTGAAAAGTAGATATTCAATTTCACGAAATCTACAACAAAATACTCGATAATAATTTATGTTGATTTGCGAAATAATTTTGAGCCCCCCCCTTCGAGCTCGGGTCCCCACCAATTGGGGGTTTGGGGTGCTGCCCTGATCGTTGGTGTGGCTATCGTGATGAGCACCGAAAATATGACAAAATGAGGACATAAGCCAAAAAGGACAGATCTTATAAATATGACGATGTAGTTTTAACGCGGGCCTTTTATAGGGCCCAGACTAGTTCNCGTACCCCCAAGTGGTACGTGGACCCCTGACTTAGTTGGTAAAGCCACCTCAATCGACGCGAGAGACCCGGTTCGAGTCTTGGCAGTAGCACATTTCGAAGTGTCGAAGGTTTGTCTGGGCTCCTCCTCCCTACGTCGCCGTTCTTGCGACGTTTTTACAAAGATGTCCAGAGAAGGACCCGGTGAAGCACGACTGAGTAAAGGCGAAGGAATAGAGCAAGGAAAGTCGCCTCTAANGAAAGACATCCCNAACATCCAATTCGAACACTGCTACATCGGACAATATATTGTCGAGGCGGATGTTGGATTGAGAGATCTATTTGGTCGTTTCGNNGTCCTCCTATCTATTCATTATAGCGCATTGTGTCTTGTGCATCGCATTGTACATTGTGTGCCTTGAGCGGAAAAATAATAGAACCGCCGATTAGTTATGTTNTTCTCACGAGTAGGCCTATAACGATTAACTAACCATTGTTTTATGTGAAACAGACCGNAAAAACCCTCTTCGCATATAGATAAGTTGCTGTGGCAGGTAGTCATGACAGCAATACGTCGATGCCATTTTTAGTTAGCACTGGACGTGTTTCCAACTGAGATGTCCGATCATCCTGTCATGTTNATGNTCACGTAATACTCATATCAGTTTTACACTTGCATTCGTGAACATGGNGCATTATTGGCCTGCTGGTGGCGTTTCGTAGCATTTTAATGGCAGTAGACCTACACGTGAAAGCTATCTGCCCATTGTCATCAGTCTATGTTTGCTTTATCACTAATGAAACTCGTAAAACACTTCCCCGTATAGATTAGAGCGGAGCATGGATTTGAGCCNTATTGCAAGTTTNCAACTCGGCCAAATTTGGATCATTTGNACCGGAGCCGGATTGTAGCTTAAGTCACAGCTTTGACAGCATGACATGANCCGCATCGGAGTCAGNGGGGCGTCTGCNGCATATGAGCATGAGCATGGCATCGACTGCTCAGTGCTCATGCCCAGACCCGTAGCTATATGTTAGCTTACGGAANTGTAGAGGCGGTTCATNCGAGATCCAACACACACATCTACACACACAATGGATTGGAATCAGCGGCGGCCCGGGTTCAAGTCCCGCCNTCGGAGGTTATTCTAGGCCAGGGTTCTTCAAGCTTTTTCGTCTTGGTACACCCTTTTGACGTATACTGAAAACTAGTACACCNAGTGTTGGGATCAAGTCACTACCTTCGAGTCACGAGTCATTTCGAGTCATTGCACATTTTGACTCGAGTCAAGTCAAGTCAATCGATTTTCGAAGGTGACTCGAGTCAAGTCAAGTCACTCAATTTTTGGAGGTGACTCGA
>ATSW01013380.1:0-11452 GCA_000444245.1 Botryllus schlosseri | reverse complement strand
TCAGGGCATGGTATGGTATGGAATGGAATGAGAATCTTCCATACTCCATACCCGCCCAATCGTTCCATACCNTANTTGACAATTTTCCATACCATNCCAACATTCTTNCANACCATATTTGATACTTTTTCNATANTTTCACAACTCGACNAACCTCTCATATTCTATTTTTGATGTGTGGAAATGTTCCGGCGTANATATTCTAATTATTTTGGATGAGATTATCCATTTCAACAGCCCTGATGCACCAATGATANCCTCAGTTTCTTNATNTCATATGTCGTCAGCGATGTAGGAACNTNTANTNTATAGGCCTANACACATGGAATTATTTGGAAATCACAANAGAATCTCACGACATGTAAATCTAGTGTGGTAACGCACTGATAGCATAACCTCCACTACAGAATAACGTGAAGCAAAGGTATTGTCAAATTATAAGATAGGTTCCCAATCTCTATATATTTTAAAACTGTCCCTCCAAATTTGATAAGATCTTTGTTGGTAAGGACTTGCTATTGGTGAAAGTTAAGATTCCCAGAATGGAACAGCACGCAGTNAAATTAATGAGCAGTGAACTGGTAACCATACGGCGTACACGCAATGTTGCGTCTCNGTAAAATGGATATGTGAGGTAAGNCGACNGAAAAATGGNNGGGGTTTGAAATTTTTCCAAATGTACCAANGTAGCATCAATTTACATGTGTAAATGCCGAATATATTGCATGGGTCAGATAAACTTCCTGGTGTTAACAAACTTATGCGTATGGTAGATATACGCCACCATAACCTACACTGTCGCACGCTACTATAATTCGAGTGGTAAGAAATATGTCATTTCACCAGTAACGAGTCCGGCCATGCTATCAATTAGCGATTCCGCTCGTTCGAGAAGTGTGACCAGGTTTCATGATGGGCATTAAAGTCTTTAAAAACCAGTGTTTTCGTTTTGCATTCTTTGAGGAATGAAAATGATATTTCGTGGTCGCTGGGCGGAGCGTAGACGTTAATTAGCTTGAAATCNCCCATNTTAAAGATCTGTGTTTCTAATGAGGCATCTTGNTGAGATTGCATCTCTTTGGGATCCAGACCNTCGCGAATAAAAGTTGCCAATCCTCCCCCATGGATATTTCTGTCTCTACGGTCAANTAGGCCCGATCGAATGGATACCGTTTTGGTGGAGCGTCGTGCGCAATGGCGTATGCAGGAGATGTTGAGNATCGAAATCGAAGCTCTGACATTCTGAAATGCCAATTCTATCTCAACTATNTATTTACTCATTTGGTATATTACGCTATTGCATTTCNACTGAATATTTCNATGGCNCTTTCCAAGGTTAAGGCTCGCATTTCTGAACTGGAATCTGAATGAGAATAGAATTTACAATGATTTGCNAACGCTGTGTGTAAAAATAATAGTTCAATGGTTTCTTTCTTACAACACTCTGTTGATGCACACTCTGCACATTTCATTTTGAGCATCGATGAGATAGAGCAAAGTATTAGAACTCTAGTTAGATATGTATTGTGGAAGATTTTTGTCCGTACGACTCAGCAAATATTTAGGGTTCCGCAAAGGCTTGTATGTATAGCGTAAGTGTTNCACGGGTAAGCAAAGTTTAAGGAAACACTGTATTCAAGTATAAATTCACGGTATAAAGTCAAATTTTACTGGAGACCAACGTTGACTATCTTGACCACATCTGTCTGACTGACGCAACTGACCGTACAAGTTGAACTCTAAATAAGTTGGANCCAAATTTATGCGAAGAATTTTATATAACGAGAGTATCAAAAAATTATACNNGAAAAAATTTCATATANATGAAAATCGTCTTGGCAATAACNTATCAAGTAATATAAAAAAAAGCACAATACGTAATCTAACAGCAAAATNGATGTTTTGGAAAATTGGCATACCGGAAAAATAGGGTTTGCGATATCTCCTGTAGTAAAGTAAGCGCATGATGGTATCACAGTAGCTACAACAAAAGATGAAAAGTATGTTCAAACACAATTCTGACGGATATGGGTGACTAGAAAACACGCGGTCACCATTGCAGACAACAGCAAAACAGCTACAGGAACATTATATAAAGGTGACATGGATAATGCAACGTTCCGTCGAGGTTTCAGGTCCGCAACTGAAAAAAACTCGNAGTATAGATNATATTTTCGTGAATGAACTATAACGATATTATTTTCGGGCATATTTATAGCACTTTAAATTTTTNTTCGCGCTGCGCGCGATTTAGTGTCACCACTGATTCTAATAGGTGTACCACCGCCCTCGCAAANCATGACATCAAAAATTATTAAAAACAATCATCATTTACTGAAATAAGTTTAATTGTAATCGCAATTATAGGAGAACGGTATATTCCTAGAGTCGGNCAAGGACATTTCGATGCATTAGTCANAGATGGTGGCTCTAAACCTGGGGGTCGTTTGTCTTTATTCTGGGGTTTGCATAGATGTCGAACGTAATTAGCNTCCAAAATGGGCCGCGACTAAGTCTGNCCAACGCTGCTGACCGTTTTTCACTTATCAACTTATCACATTTCGAGCAGCGCCATNGATCATTTTCAAGTTAGAAATGGAGTCGCGACCACAAAAGGTTGGAAACCATGTGNAATCTGCTGGTGCGATAAATAGTCTCATCCGTGTGACATGATAACGTTCCTTGCATTTTCGAAGTCATCATCCTCCANCAGCTCNANCGCTAACCATGATCATNTGAGCAGCGATAGGATCAACATTTTANAGCGGNACATGGAAGAACCAATGTCANAGACAGAATTCAGTCACAAAATTTAACGATCAGATGCATATAGAAACCAGATGAATAGAGTAAGCCCNCNGAGGTGGCGTCGATTACCCTATGGTGGGCTCAAGATCAATGTTTATTTCGACGCTGAAAGAATGTTGTTTCGGTCCTGGTTACAACACACAACCACATAACACTATAGCCGCATAGCGGCTTCTGATCTGNATCGTGAGTGGTGNCCACCTCTGGTCGATAGGCAAAGCTCTGCCAGTGTGACGTCATACTGACAGACAGTGTGTCGTAACTCATTTTAAAATCCGCTAGTTGGCGCTAAACTGTGTCCGGAATTTTATCCACCAAAATATGGTATTCCTATATGAATCCTGAACTAAAAACTATTCAGTGGACGGTATATTATAAACAATATNCGGATTTGGCTTAAAAACATGGTAGAGATGCTTTCGTGANGGTAATTAAGCAGAAAGTTTCTCCGATTTCAACACATCTTTGGTATGTTTTATCGTCACAATATCTAGATCACACAGTTCAAAGGATAAAACACCACCTGAAAACGTGTTATTCGTGCATTGGGAGAACGTGTTGTTGGTGGATTTCATCACAATGTCANATATCTTCAACATCGTGTCGAGGCTGCTAACACGAGACAACCTTTCTTGCAACCATCGCAACTGAAAATACGACTCCTGCGGAACATGTGGCAGCNCTGACGCTGGCAGGACGTCGATTTCCACCGATGCGCATTCTTCTTCATCATGGTCTGGCGGTGATTTGCGTTGCGTATCCTCGAATCTGATTCTTAGCTTTCCTTTCTATGATCAGCGACCTTCATATCTTCCGGCACGGACTTGATGTTTGTTCCGAATTCAGATCTTTGCAAAACTGATTAATGCAATGTGACTTTTAAGCAGCGGAACTCTTCTCTTGTGGGAGTATGTGGTGTTTCAAGCAATCGTGTGCCAGAATCGAGATTCGTGTTTGTGTCATTCCTGCTTTTCGTACTTGTGGAGGTTGAATTTTTCTGCTTCCCACGGACAAATGTTTCGAAACCGTGTCCGCTAGAGTTGGTCAATCTGTTCTTGTCGACTGCTGGGTCTACACCCTTGACGGTTGTCGGGTTCAACGCAATATTGCGAGACGGCGAAAGGGTTCATTTTTGGCATTGGAAACGTTACGCTGCTTCAAATCTAAAGCATAATTTGTCATTCTGCGATCTTCGCCCTTCGATTCGCTATTGAGACTGGTTCTGCATTTAGATCTTCGCAGTATGAATTTGTACAATTTTATGTTTAGGCTGCGGAACTCGTCAGGTGCAGGTTTATTTTGCGTTACTAGCATTCGTGGGCCCGAATTGGGTTTCGCCTGATTTTTATTCTTGCCTCTGGTATTTTCGGAGGTCGAATTATTTTGTGTTCCACGGATGGATTTTTCCAAAAAGTGTCCGCTAGACTTGGCCAAACCTTTCTTGTCAACAGGCATCGCTTCTTTGACGGCACCAGGCTTTGAAAGCAGTATAGCGAGATGTTCCGCCGATAGATTTTTTCTAAACAGTGCCCGCTAGACTTATACAGACTTTTCTTGTCAATTGGCATCGGGTATTTGACGGCAAAAGGCTTGAAGTCAGTATAGCGTGATTGCGACGATTTGTATTTTCTTGGTTGATTTTCCATGCATTATCACACGGAATTCTGTGGTGGAGCAGATGTTAATATTTCCAACGTAGATTCTGTACACATTGAAAGGTATAGTGCTTCTTCGTCGACAATGTCAGTGCGCGGTAAATCGATGGATATACATATATACTAATAGATTTACACTAGTTTTACCTTCACAAAATTGTATTTTGTCATATTCGTCACGTCCCAGTGGTGTTATTGGTATGTAAAAATGATATTAATGCGCATATGTAGACGACAGTTCTAATAACAATTGTATTTCACTGTCTCTTCAAGGCATGTCTTTACTGAAGTCACGCAAATTGTCAAAATGCACAAGTCTAGTCTAGACACCGCCAATTGTCTGATTTTGACTGAATTTTCCAGTCAGCAAATATCACTTTCTGTCTTTTGATGTACTATGATACNTACNAATATACGCATATACGGATAGACCTCGACAAATATGTCAAATTCGNCTGCAGACNAGTTCTGAACAACTAAGACGAAGACAGTCACTGGTCAAGCATTATGGTCGCTAATAATTCTGTTACCTGAATATACTCCATGCTCTCATGTTAGTATAATTATATGTGGGGGACGTCAATTGAGTGATATACTGCATGAAGTATGTAATAAACGCCGAACTTTTATCCGTAGAGTAGAAATAATAAGTGTTAAGTCATCGGGTATTTGCTAGCCGATACTACCGTCAAAATCAGTGGCTCCCCTTGATGATAGTGGAAATTTCGCGCCCCCTTGATTGCTATATAAGAAATATTTAAAAGAGCAACCAGAATGTTCGCAATCCCAACGCATAGTTTGATGGCTTGATAGGTTTTGACTTTTGATGGGAATTCATAAATATGAAATTAGGACAGTACACGGAGCAACATATAGCCTACGAACTAGTGGTAAATAGCAAAGAGCGCGAAGATTATTTTACTTGACTGTTACGTATAAANAATCACGGGCAATTGTGTTTCGTAGCATATAGATATTGTAGCGATTTTGATGTCTAATCCCTTCTATAACAACACCACCTGAGCTTAGCTCACAGGTAANTCCAAAACAATGACACGGGCCGCGTGCCATAAAACTTTTTCACGTAAAAAACAATTTGTTTCTGCGTTCGCATGTGTTCTGCAAGAGTTTCAAATGGGTGCATCTGGGCTATCATAAAATACGATTCTTGACAGTCACCGTTCTACACACTCTGCACAGATGTTTGATAGAAATGTAATAACAGCATAAGCCAACAGCTATACACGCATTCACCAATTAGCGACCTCTTTATATCCGTGCAAGGTCCGATATCTGCAAAATCTATCATCGGTTATCCGATGGCACGACGCCATTATGACATTTAAAATCTATATTTGGGAGTATTGCCGTTGTGGAAACTTGTGAGTTTCAGCACAAATTAAACTCATTACGAGTTCAAAAAATATCACTTCTCTCTGTCGGATTCTCCCCCTCCCCCTTTCAGATGTGCCCCTCAGTATGAGAACCACTGGTCTAAATGGACAATGTGGGAGCAACATTTAGTTCTTTATAAGTTCTTTTTTAGTTCTTTATACAACCTTTCAGCTGAACGTGGAATATTAGTTATTTTGGATCTGTATGTACCGTAGAGCGCAAACTACATGGATGTCCTCGACGTGGGTTCGATTTTTACGATCGCCTTCCGAAATAGTCAGTAGTATCTCGTCTTTTCAAAGTTATCGCAAGCTTCAGTATTGTATGTAAATAATTCTTACTATGGACGCCCCTAATACATCCCAAGTGGAATTATTGCATGTGCAATACAACTAGGTTCAAATGCGAGTGATTCGTTCGTTATGCTATAGCTCCACAAAATCGATTGAGCAAATACCTGCATGATGGTTGCCATATATTAAAATATTAGGTAAAGTTATTTTAACAACAGGTATGGACAAAGCGAAGCTTTTTTGTCTGCGATGTCGCTGCTGACGCAATTAATCATATCGTAATCGTAAGTAGAAGTATTATAATCCAATACATAAAGGTTGGTGCAGGTGACGTGCTCGCTTTCAGTACGCCTGAGAGATTTAGGATGCTTTGCGAAGGAGACTATATGACCACTTGCAATTTGTTTCCGAATCAAGAGTAACACTGCTGACCGCCAAGTTTGATTGCAATAATTTCTGTTGAAATCATTATAGTGAAGATGAACACCCAAACTGCAAATCAGGAAACTGTGTTATTTTTGCTACCTGAATGCGACACCACGATATAGGAATAACAGATACCACATTGCACAATGACTTAGCGAGATGGAAGCGAAACAAGGCGGATCATAGATGTCACTGCCATTGTAATACCGACCAAATCTTTCTAGTTCCCCGATTAAACACACGTGCATTTTTCCAAAAGGAATTGTAGCCTGCACTCTAAATTCAAAGCGTAGAATGAGACACCTCATTGTGCATAGGTATCCAGTGGTTACCAAGCTTTTCGACTCATCGACCCCTTATCAAGCTCGACATAAATATTCGCCCCCCCAATATTGCGGATTCGAAAAAGAGGNCATATATNTATGGGNAATTTATTCAATTACCTCCGATCGCTGNTGAATTGACTAGANTAAGGTCATTTTTCCTGGTAGGTGCTCGGAAAACCGGTTTCCACGTCCANTTTCCGTTGAGTTGAGCTTTTTCGTCAACTTTCGCGTCATATGCAGAATAAGCACTCTTCACGTGCATTTTTGGCCTTGTTAATTAAATAGGGGGAGATGTGGTACCGATGAGACAAAAAAANCTGAAAAATTCTCTGCGATAANCCCACGATCACACTCCGTGAATTTGTCTACAATTGCATGCTGGCAGAATCTTTCCTCACATGCCAAAAACTTCGACCTGCGTGAGTTATGGGGTCTCTGGCAGATGTTTTCTGTTTTGGGGGGTGGAAAATAAATTTCGATCAATGCATTCATTTTTCTTTGAAATATTCAACAGGAACGAACCAGCAATAATTTTAATGTGTAGTGTAGGGCTTGTACCAGGCTAGGGGAGATGTGGTACCGATAGATCACTGGGACCGAAAATACTTGAAAAGTTCTCCTTGATAATTCCATGATTACACTCCGTGAATTTGTCTACAATTACATGCTGGCAGAATCTTTCCTCACATGCGAAAAAATTCGACCTGCGTGAGTTACGGGGTCTGTGACGAATGATTTACGTTTTAGGTGGTGCAAAGTAAATTTGAATCGACATTTGCATTTTTCTATATCACCTTTCAGACTAACAAACCCGCCATAATTTTTGATGTGAAGTATAGGGCTTGTATCAGCGTATATAATGGCACATAATTTTTGAATCAACACCATCCTCGAGTGGACTATTTTCAATTCAATTACAACATTTATGGGGTGGGGGACCTATGGCACTATAGCCAAATCAAGCAAAATGGATGGACCAACAAATGACTTAACAACAGAAACTCGCCTACATATATACAGGCTGTAAATCATAGTTACCTGTGGAGTTTTATCGCTATTTCGAGGTATTTGAAAGTCAAAATGTCGATTTGCGAATTTTGTGAGTATGGGCGTAAATCAAAACGTGATTTTCTGCCAACATTTTCAGTTGATATAATCCATTTTATTCTTGAAGGTGGCGACGAAACATTCTTCATTGGCTTGCTGTAGCTTGGCTTATAGTACACAACAAAAGAAGTTACCAAATTTGAGTTTTTGAGCGTATGTCTCATAGGTCCCATGGTCGTGTGCCTTTGGACCCACCGGGTGGGGGCCGATGACACGTTCGAGCAACAAATTTTAAACGTTTGTAAATATATTTTGAAAAGGCGGATATTCATGTAAATGTCCGCGATAGGTAGAGCTTGTATCGAAGTGTTGAGACAGCAAAAGATCTGCTATTCTCGGCTGAAGATTTGAGGGCCAGAGATCATTTTGCAATTTTTGATCCATCGGTACCACATCTCCCCTACCGGCACATATTTTTTATTCAATACCATCCTTTGGTGGACTTTTTTCAATTCAAATACATAATTTATAGAGTTAATAAGGCCATTGATACCACAGTCAAATCANGGCAAATAGATGGATTAATTAGTCATGCAACAACAAAAAACACGCCTACANGCACAGACGGTATATCTCGATTTACGGGCAATGTGTATGTACCCTCAAATTTGTAAGTTAGTGCGCAAATCGAAACGTGATTTCATGGCAACATATAGGGTATTATTTATTTTATTTGCTCGACGGTTGCGANCAAACATTCTTTTTTGGCTTGCTGTAGCATGGATTNTATTACACAGCCAGAAAAGTTGGAACTTTCAAGTTTTTGAGCGTATGTCTGATAGGTTTCCAGGTCGTGTTACTCCCGACCCACCGGGTGCATGGGGACCGATGATACGGGCGAGCAACAAATTTTGAACGTTCATAAATATTTATTAAGTGGTGGATATTCATGCATATATATCCGGTAGGTAGATAGAGCTCGTATCAAAGTGTTGAGTCAGCAAAAGATCTGCTCTTATCGGCTGAAGATTTGGGGGCCAGAGATCATTATGCAATTCTTGATCCATCGGTACCATATCCATCCCTACATCTCACAGGACATTCAAATATTTCACCCCCCAGTCGCCTCTTTGGTGTTTTCGCCCCCCTGGTTCTCAAAATCGCCTTTGGAGGCGATATCGCCCACGTTGAGACCCACTGTGCTAAATTGTACTTTCGAAAATTTATTTATCTCTATCGCATGAAGCCAAAAATGGAGCTTCTCGTAGGCTGCTTTTGATCAATATGGTACCACANTTNCGNCATTGTGANGTNGACCATGGAAGCCTATATTACGACACAATACGGAGAAATACGTTCCCAATTTCAAAGTCAATTTCAAATTCAAAGTTTCGTTTCTCAAACNAATGAACAAATCCTTCAATCCTTCGACANATCAAATTGTTGTGGGCTCTGCGGGNTCTTAAGCAGTGTCCCACGGAATAGGGGTTCCGCGTGAAGTCAAACTCATACATATCATCATAATATTCATGATCGTCCCCTCTTGGCCATCATTGGTTGGAGACATTTAAACCCGATCAGTAGTCGAATCATTGTGCTGGCACAGCGTGTGCAATGGTGCACGCAGGGGAGCGGGTACGAGTCAGACCGTGGTCGACTCCGGAATTCCTACCTATAATTGTTGGAGGTTATCCAGGCTCCTGCTCGACATCTTATCGGCAAAGCGGTGTCTTACAACAGGCTAGAAGTCAGCAGTTATGGAATAAAAATGAGAAATATCAGCCTGGTGTTATGACCATGATCGTCGGCAAGCACCATGAATACCACAAACAAACAAACAAACGATGACACTTCACAACAGTGGTTCCCAACCACGGCCCTCACAGCCTTTTACCTACTTAAATTGCAATAAGTCAAATATTACTTCGCGTATAATCCAATGCAAACTAGTGCATTAAGAGAATAAATGAATGAAAGCTTGAAGGAGTATCACGTAACGACATAATAGCATGGTGTAGAAACGATACACAAGTTTATTTCAATGTAGGCTATAACACTAGCCAATCATGTATAGAATGTATAGGCATCTCTGTGCATTGCGCATGCTGTTGAATTAGCTGGATAGTGAGATCTAGAGGTAGTCTAGCTAGCTATCTTTAACTTTTCGTACTGTTTTCATGCGGTTGCGACATCCAAAAACGTTGGGAACCACTGCTTTACAAGGTGAATAGGAATAGCAGAATTCCTATGATACTCACCATAACGCTTTCGTTTTGTGTGGAAATCATATTTTGATGGTTTTGTTCTTTTAACAATATGTTGATGCAGTCCTTTTGCACTTCAGAAATCTATGGTGATGCATTAGATCTGTTGTGGTCGATAAGTGTTTTTGACTGGCTAAAATGTGCATATTAGCGCAAGGGTTTTGCGGTTTAATAAAGGTTAAGAAACACTGCCGTAGACATATCAAATTGCTGTAAGAAACACTGCCGTAGACGTATCAAATTGCAGTAGACTGCCCGGTCAGAGACAAATTCGTATCTTAGCCGATAGTATACCCAAGTTTTTATATTAGGATGGCATTGAAAAGACATACAACATATATTTCGTAAAGGCAGACAATATTTCTGTAAATATATGAGCAAAATTTCCATTTTTATAAATTAAGCAGTTTCCGAATAGAAACGTACAGGAATCACCGGGTACATCGAACCTATCTTGGCGCAATAAAGCGCAAGACTGAGAAGTAGCAAACCACTAGTGCTGAGAACTTGGATCTCCCAGTTTCCTGGAACGATCCTGTTTTTAACGGCGTGTTCTCCGGAATTCAACACCGCAGACATCATCATCATCGTAATTTGATCCGCGACGAAAACTTGTAACCTCCATCTCCTTCGGTCCTGGCCATCATGTCGCAAAATCGGTGTGAGAATGGAGTAGACATATAGCAGCGGAGGGCTGCTGATGTTGATGAACCATTGCTCGAATGAATCGGGGATTATCGACAGAGATTTTTCAATCATATAACCAATTAGTATAACGCGCATTACCAGCAACATTAGGAAATACACTTTGTAGGTAGTATTACCTTCTTGTACAGCAAAATATAAGACGGCCAGCCGCGCCGCAAATAAACAGATCCGACTAAAGCATAGGAAGCATCTACTTATCAGCGGGACGTAACGGCGTTGATATTTTCTGTTCATCTCAGACGGAATTTGCAGTGTAACAAATATGGTTGCTACCGATAAGAGAGGAGAAACGCAACATATAATCGAATCGTGTAACTGCTCATCCGTCAGTGACGACACCACGTGCCTATTTATCAACAGGAACGGAATAACCTCGAACAAAGCTTGCAGCAACAGCATAGAGACCAGGTCAGCGCCGATTACTCTCCGCCACTCGCGTAACTCTTCGCACGGAAAGTCCATTGCCTCGAATGATTTGAAGAGGAGTCGCCCAAGTATTAGGAAGCCGATAATCAAGCCGATGTAAGAAA
>ATSW01013378.1:0-10978 GCA_000444245.1 Botryllus schlosseri | reverse complement strand
CTGCCAAGGCACACAGGGGATAGCCTGTGTGCCTTGGCAGTCTCAGTAGGCCTACCTACCTGTCTCGATATACCTGTGGGAAATACCCGGGTATCGGAGCAGCTACCCAACAATTGCAGAGATGACGTTATAGCAAACGATTATTATAAACGGTCGTATCATCTTTGTCGGGTCTCGTAAGCAAACCTACCCTGGCCTACGTGTACAAAAGCAAAGGCAAACGAACTGTATTGTTCATTCCTATAGCCATGGGTATTACCCTTTTATCGCTCGGATAATCGCGAGCTACAGGTACGGTACGGTAGGTATCCAATCAAAACAATCCCCGATAGATTGCTAAAAGCTTTTGGTAGATCGCAAAGCGATACTGATCAAAGGCTATAATGGGTGAAACGTGCGTAAGTCATATTAATTAACCAAGTAAAGCCAATACTAAAAGCTAAGCGGCCACCATATCGAGTAGAGATAGTCATAAGCTCTAAGTCTACACGCGCGTAAGTGCAGTATAATTATGCTGGCGCAAGGAATGGTGGTTGGTGCAAGGAATATGGTAACAAGTAGATCGAAATAGATCTATCTCCAAAAGTGAACAGTCACCCTTGATAAGTAATTATAAAAACAAATATGCCACTGTGACGCAATATTGCTGACTGACCACAAGTTGTATATGCGAAATGACAACAGAGTCACAAATACATTTGACGCACAAAAATAAAGTTATTCCGAGCAAACATTGACGCTTTCTATTTGAGCCCATAGGGTTTAAGCCCTGTACCTCGCCCCTGAACCCTAATACCCAGTTATAATCGATAACCCCACTTAACCCTAACCGACTCACTCTCACGAGATATACGATTCAAAATCGCATGTTCATTGTGTTGCAAGATCGGTATAGAAATAACAAGTTCGTAATATAAAAGGAGAAAAGTTTTTCCCTGAGTAATATTTAATGAAATGAACATTTAAAAACTTTACTCAATACAAGCACTACACAATATATACAATTTATACATGGACTTTGTAATCTATTTTGCAATCTTGTGGGTTTTAGTACATATTACAACATGACGGCAATAAAGTCCTGTGTACCATTGCTGAGTCCTTAAACTGGCGATTCGTTATGTCTCGCGTCTGATTTGCAGGTCGCCTGTCCTCATAAAAAGCTGAGCTGAATGTGCTTTTATCATATGCATGGCGTAGTTTATGACTGGTAATCGAATATCTAACTCGACCCGAGTCGACCCCTATAGTGGATTCATTCAGACTCGGATTTACCATGCCTCAACATTCGCATGCACTGAATTGTGATCTTATCGACAGACATAAAGTTCCCGGTATTATTTTCACATTTCTTTTTTATTGCATCTTAGTCATAGGGTTTTGAAGCACTATACCAAACAATAATATCAGCCGCCGGTAAGCGGAAGTGTTACGGGAATCACCGTGTAACTGCGCAGAGCGCATGAATGAAATTAACCCTGGCTGTTTTGGTCGTGCTAGCAATGTATGTTGTAAAGTCGCTCATTTGCATCAAGCGGGGTATTCCTTCCAATTTGTCGAATAATGGGTGTATGTCACGTGGTCCACAAATAAACTTGCACCCGGATACGTCATCGCATTGAAGAATCGCCAGAATGCCTATTCACAACTCACACGAATGAGAATCTTTACTTCTTCCAAATATAGTAATATGAATAGCTGCACGCCCCTCCCCCGAAAGTCAGGAATTGTGGAGGGAACATCGAATGAAAGCACAGTGCCCTTTCCTTTCGGTTGAATATTATTTATTATTTACGAAATCAAAAGCACAGTATGGAATTTTTTGCTCAATCATAGCATACATTTATAGAACTTAAATTACTGTTCTCTGGAACATCACAGATGTTTCCCAGGTGGAAGTCGACGTTAGAGCGAACGAAATGTGTCGTTTTGGTACGCGAATACTTTACATAAAAGAGTGTATATCTAACGATATGGTTATGCTTATGTTTTAGAGTGTAGACCTATTACAATAATAATGCACCATACTCATCTTGCGGTTGAATAAGCATTGTGACAAGAACTGGACACAGCGAGTCGAGTGCTCGAATCCGAATCTAGTATCGATTGTGATAATTCCGGCCGACTCTGAAGAGTCGATTTTTTGGTGGAAGACTTAGAATGCCTTACAAGTCTATTTCTGCTCCTTCCTTGTCCATCGGCAAAAGCAGACCACGTAGTCATGATATGGATATGCACAGATCGTGTGTATGTATGTCATATAAGTCGGTTTATAAACCGCAGAAAATATCAAAGGACAAAAATATAGAACGTCCTATTACTATTCTAACCGATATGATAGCAGTTTTATAATACAAATAAATCAAGCATTCTGGAATTCAGACGGTTTTACATGTGGCAGTTGGTCGAAAATACAGGTGTACCTCAATTTCGAAGTTTATGGATATTTTCCGAAAAATCAACCCAATCAAGACTATAGACTTCATGTGATAATATTCAATATGCAATCTTATCTTTCTCATTAATACAAAATAGCATGTGTATACACCACGATTTTGTGGTGACTCGACTTGACTCGAGTCATTTTTTCAAATACGTAAAATGACTCGACTCGAGTCAAATTATGTGTAGACTCGATTTGTAATCGTGTCATTGTCCATGGCTAGAGACTGTAGGACGGCCAAGACATACCCTTCCTGGTAACTTCGAAGAATGGTAAAGTTACTACAATATTGATATTTCGTCTATCAGTCCTGATACTCACCAGAAACTATTTGGAGTGAGGGAAATTACTATGTCATAAATGCGAGCCATTCTATATCACTCGAGCAGAGTTGTAAAAAATGGGTTGAACCGGATTGAACTCAAAACTGAACAGTGAACATAGGGAAGAACACTATGACTGGGACTCGACCCTCTACTCACTGACTTGGACTCGAACGTGACGGGGTGGTGAATTGAAAATGACTTGACTTGACTCGAGTGGAAGCTAAAGAAGTGAGATTGACTTATGACTCGAAACCTTGTGACTTGGTTACAATGCTAGTATGTACCGTTTCCTTTACCAATTACTTGTTTTCATTAGTTTCGTCTTATCTCATTGTGGGTCGCACATTAGAACTTGCAATAAAAATAGGTTCCGGACTGGAAAAGTTGGGAAACACTGTTTTATAGGTTTGCGCCATGCCTGGCAAATAGATTACCAAGGTTGCTGTCTAAAAACCGATCGTAATAATTTATATTGACTGTAATGAAAGAGAGCTGCGGATAGTCAGTGTACGTCACGAAGTTTGAATCTTTGTTCCTCCGTGACATTACCTCGTTGCGCTCATTAACTGTTGATACCAATTACGGCGAACTCATGAGCGGAACAAACGAAAATTCACCTGACACGTATGTTTTTCAAAAAAGCAGTGTTTGTCACCACTACTGTTGTGCAATATCGGGCTTAGTTGAATCCGCCAACGCGATTAAGTCGTGCAACGACATTGGAAGCAGCCTTTCGTAATCGAAAATTTAGTGGCGACTCATAGCGAGTTTTGCCGATTGCTTACTGCACTCGATATTCATGAAGGTAGGCATCGGGCATAATTTTCATTTCTTTGTCCAATTGGCTTACTGCATCGTGATATGTATTTTACGTGCATCCGCATATGACTGGTGCATGGGCCCGAGTTTATTCAAGGCCTCTTATGCCCGGAAACAACAGGAATAGTAAATTTGAATAAGTCGATGCCAAGTTAGGGCATTCTTGTTATTCTGTATACCACACGGCTAATGTTACTTCGCATGGAAGCAGACTTCACTGGCGATTGACCTATATTGAATATAGAGTTTCTACGCGAGCTAGATGTATACAGCGTCAAAATAACGCTTGAAACAACCAATCATTTCCACCTGCTGCCTGCAATCATGCAATATTTCTATCGCGGCTCGCAGCAAATGATAACGTCGTCATATATAGCTACGCTGCTACATACTGCACAGAATTTGATGGTATTTACTCAAGCGAAGACTATTTTCTCATATTCGGAAAGTTTGAGAGAAGAGAACTCTTCGCGTTACGATCGCTCTGCCATGAACCAGGGATATCCCTGCCATGAACCGCATAGCCCTGAATAGGGTGCATCGAATGGAATCAGCTGATCGCATCGACTTGCGTCCTTCACTGCCGTTTAGGGCCGTGTATATCACGAGATAGAATACATAAATCTGCACTGTAATTAATCAGGTGATGTAGAAATTGTAGTCGCCCCCGGTACATGATATGCAACTTACATGCGAAGACATAACCGGGCTGCACATTGCTTAATATCGTATGAGACGGATATAGAACCCTGCAAAATTGTGCGATATGGTTGATCTCATCTGTACCTTGACGTACCAAATTATCGCCTTACTACCATAAGAATCGAATTTTGCGAGTTGACGAACTATATCGATTCGCAGTATCAAAAGTTATATAAAAATATTTTTCCAATAGTTTACTGCCTGTGTTTGATGACTTTTTCATACCTGCCAAAATGTCCACTCCCATTACACGGGATCTTTATCAAAGGGGAATATGTACTTACCCCCACCGAATAGTAACCTAACGAAGAGATCTATCGACTACTCAGGACCTATCACCTGGAATACATTACCACAACATATCCGTGAGTTGCCTTATAATAAATTAAAAAAGACCCACTTAATCACCTCTTATCGTCATATTAACACTGTTGTCCTACCTCGCCAGACATTGCTTCGTTGACCTTTTGCTACCATCGTTTAATTTTTCCTTTTTATTTCCCTTTTTAACTAATATTTTTTGCAGCCAGACTTTATAGAGACAAGTGTACCTGTTTGATGCGGGTGTGATCAGACTAGTTGACCTTCAAGGTCGTATCAAGCATTCCTATCTGATACCGAATACTGTGCATGTATTTCGGTTGGATGAAAATAAAGACTCGCGCTCTCTCTCTAGATACTACCTATGACACGAAATATACTCCGAATCGATAAGAATCAGAGAATTTGGAGTATTTTATTATGTGGTGGCTGTGGGTATGGGGACCACGTGCTAACGAAAGCAGGCTGAACTTACAACTACTCCACATTGCTTTATATTAAAGCTTAGGAGAAATCTTGTATTGAAACAACTATAAACCGCGACAGAGAAAACTGTACGGCGTACACACAGCTCGGTTTGAAAACGTCGACTATGGATAAACGGCTCGCGTACATCATGACTTGAACGCGTTAAGTGAGGTCAATCAATCAACTGATTCACTTGACTGGTACGCTAAGGAATTTTCCCTGCTGAATGTGACCTGACCTGACCAATGACCATAGCCGTGCAACAAGTAGGCTGGTTTAGGCCATCAATTGTCTCATTAAAAAATGCAACTATTTTCCTTCGCTTTGAGTTCAACTATGGTGCACTAAGACACTTTCCGCCCAAACAAATGTTTGGTGTTGTGCAAGAACTTCTAGTGCTTCGATGGTCAGGTCTTTATAAGATTAGGAACCATCCAGCACTTCTATTCAAAATACAGCGTATTTTACGCATGCCAAAAATTCTTGCTGACAGCAATCGTTTTTAAGAGTATGACCAAATGACCATGACCAATGACCATAGTGTCTTACAATGGTGTGGACACAAGCAAATCTCACGGCTCACTGCGATTGGTTTACATCATACTTTCCATTCGGCCAAAGGCAATTTTGCGTTAATTTTCGACCGGCCTGCCGAGCACGAAAATTTATAAAAATGTTGTCAATTGAAGCTACCGCGACGATATAAATTTTAGTCTGCTCGTGATGATGGAACCCCCTAATCAGCCTCGAATGTTGCATTGTAACGTAGTTTGGTATTGTGTCGCAATTAACGTCATTTTTCAAGCCTGTCGTCGGCTCAGACGTGCTTAGCTGCTTACTGCTGATATACTGTATGTCTGCCACTACAGTCGCTGTTGAACCAGGCTTTTGATTACGTAATAATCACAGTGCGAAAATATTAATTCTCCACGGCTAGTGAGTCACAAATTTTTTGTAAAAGCTACTATTAGTGGTGCGTAATAAGTGAGACAAGTTTTTACAATTGCGTCGAAACTCCATAATTACCAAAACAACAGCAACAAGATCAACATTAGCGGTTTTATATTAAAGTGTAGCGCTATCCTATTAATTGTAACCCTTCAGAAATCTCGGATTAGCAATATCGGCGAAGGGTTAATTTCGCATGGGGTGTGGAATGAATGTAGAGCAGGATGAATGGGATGTAAGCACTCTCTCGGCGAAAAGAGTTTGTATTTCCCCGCCCTGATATACGGGCGTGAATACACACTACACAGTCATGACAAATGTTCCCTCTAAGCTGCGCACCTGCGCAAATGCGCAGTGCTGAAACGGTCTCTGCGCACAGAAAATCTAGGCTGCGCACAAAAAATCCGAAGTGATGATTTTTTTTAAAATCGTTGCGCACTGTTGTCCAAGGCCCGCGCCAGCGCTCAAACTCGAGAACAATGAGAGGGAACATTGCCAGGGGTGAATATAGCGCTATCGCNAAAGTCTGAAACCGAGGTAGGCCTACAAGTGCGGTCCGCAAAGGTAAATATTGCTCTCCGTNAAGCAATGAGAATTTGCAATCGTGTGCGCCTCACGAAAGAGATTTTTCTTTTAGAATGGTATCGTACGCGTGAGCGATACTGATATCATATCAATAGCGCAATCGTTTGTGGNAATGGCGAAATAACATGGTTTAACATGGTTTAACTATACTGANTCANACNCTATAGTTTAACAAAGTTATAAATAGGGCTGGGCAAAATCGAGTACCTGAGTGATTCGATTCTGAATCACGTAAANTGCTTCGAGTCGAGTCGAGTAATCGAGTATCACTCATTATGACGCCATAGCAGAATATTATTTNTCAAAGTTCAAATATGTACCTTTTAAGNGACCACAAAGAATATAATGCCTGTTATCCATCATATTAAGGATANTTTGTTATTTTTTTCGACCATACCGATCTCATTGCACTTGGTGACAATATTGTGGGATGATCATGACTTCGNAAATGTGCTATTTCCAGTAACCTTCGTAGCTTTGTACTTCATGTTTCGTATGCTACGATACGGCCAATCAAGGTTTCAAGGCTTCAACAGTGAAATTAGCACAAACTCGTTGATATAGTTGATAAACTCCTCGTTATCAATTTTCAGTGGTGAGGAGCGTAGAATTTCAGTACTCGAAAAAATCGTATTTTACTACTCGACTCGAATCAAAATTAATACTCGATTCAGATTCGAGTACTCGAATCAATGTGCCCAACCCTAGTTATAAATGACAATGGGATAGCTAGAAGTTAAACTGCGAGAAACTAACGAATAGTCTTCTCCGCGTGGCATGAACATTGTGTAAGATTTACTGTACAATTACATGCCGCGAATTTTCGAAGTCATCACTTCCATCAGGCAAATCTGATCATGTATGGTAACATAGGATAATATGCAGAATATGCAAGTACAAGCNCCAATATTGTTGAAAACGTTGCAAACGTTGATCGGGAAATGGTGCGACTATATGCACTGTAGGGCATTGCATTAGATCAGCTTCTGATCAGNACAAATTTGTGATTTTATTCGATTCGTTTACACGGGTATCTTCTGTCGATAAGGTCATTCGCTGATCTTGTTCTTGCATCAATCAGACTTGANTATTCGTATCATTATATCTGACTGTATGTCNTGATAGTAATGAGTNTATNGCCGGTATTAAGACGTCACATCAATGTTTAAACGCGATAGGCCTACATCGATCGCATGTATTGATTTTTAGTGCGTTTTCGTGCATGTATGTCTGCCNACTAGTAATCCATAGTATGTCACCATATGTACAGTCCTACACTGATTATTTGTGACGTCACAGATGGTCGCACAACATCACGATTCGCCGTCTATGGTACTTGCGGTTACAGGCGTCCATTTGTGTCGCTACAAGTGNTTTGGCTAGCTGCTTGCCGGTGTGGCCAACGTTGAGTGAATATACTCACTAATNCTGCTTAGCACTGTTTCTACTGACCGCTTTTAATAATGGCAAAACAATGGGAAGTTTCTCATCTCCTCACCAAGCCAAATTAGCAAAAAAGTGCGATTCGTTTAACATAGCTGTTGTCGGGGNATGTGAAAACGGAAGAAAAATCTGTAAAATTAGGTGAGAATTTATCNTTTTCGAGCGATAAAGGTGTGCNCTGCAAAATATGTAGAGAAGCAAAATATGGAAAAGAATAGCATTCATTTTCTTCAGAAAGCCACCGCCCTCGAACTGTAGCCAAAACACCCTCAAAANATNCACCACAGAACACGTGCGATATCCATGATGTCGAGGTTTATCGCAATTGCNGGTGAATGCTTCTTAGCCCTTTGCGACACCACAGAGTCGCACGTGTNCTGGTGCATATCCCGAAAATATTTCAGCAGAAGNCCAAACGCGACGNAGTNCTGAGAAAAAAAATGCCNTNNATGGCTTAACTTCAAGTCCAGACCACATCNTGTTTATAGAGCGTGGTTCCCCATCTTCACTCATAATGTGATTATNTGGTGTAATGCAATAAAACTAAATNTAAATGTTGTATTTTGATTCTATCAATGAATCATGTGACTCGAATGGATACACGCACGTCTGGTGTTACGCACAGGANCGTAACTACCGCACCCCGAACCCCCCAATTGNGCGGCCCGAGCTCGAAGGGGAACCCAAATTATTTCGNGAATAAACATAAATCATGGAGTAATTTTTTNGNAATTTANGCAACTTTTTCAAAGAAAAAANAACAATTTGAAATCGTGTACGTCTTATTTTAGTACGTTAGGGCGATTTCANTATCTTTTGACACAGCAGATAGGAGGACACGAAAGAGCANCATGTNCCGAACGGGTANGCCCGANGATATTTGATATTATTTAGGGGTCCTACCTTTTNCAACACACCTTACTCGATCAGCTCTACCGGTAAATCTGGNTACGTNAGCAGAGAGNNGANANAAATTGATAGCAATATATATGCAATTCTCGATCATTTTGACCGATTAAATCATTAATTATATATATTTTTTTTGCACTTCGCGCGTCCAGGCTACACACCCACTAAGCGGACACCCAATATAGATGAAAAGTAGCGGCAAAAAGCGTAATGGCCGAGAGTGGGGCTGGGGGGTGGAGCCCCCGAGAAATTAGACTGATCACCATATGGGGGGCCGGGTTGCGCACTGTTGTCTATGGGCCTGCGCAGTGAGTTGGCGTGTTTGCGCTGACTCGTAAAAAATTAGAGGGAACATTGCTCATAGGTGAAGGACATTTTGATAATATTGTTAGCTTACAACAAATTTGAAATAATACACAAGAGTATGCAAGTAACGATGACTACACGTCGTAGACCCACTATAAACTGAAATATAAATGCTAAAATTATTCTTTGTCTTGAAGGTGAGTTCGATACCGGTTGTGACGGACAGAATCTGTAATACTACAGTAAGTCAATAATACCCCTAAAATTCCCATAAATCAATGGTACAATACGCATGACCTGATATAATATCTTAATTAAATTAATAAAGCGGAGACACGAATGTGGAAAATGAGCATTATGTGAATAGTGAACACAAGACAAATACTTGAACGTTGGAAATTTAGGCTTTGGCAAAATATCATATTTTAGAAATCACCAATTCCAAACATAATTACAAATGGCACTAGGATTACAATGCGTTACAATTTCAATTCAAATGAATACATATTTTTCGAGGCAAAATATTATACAGGTTGACGTTTATAATTGCGATGGGTGGATAATGTGAACTCGTTTTCTAGTAGTTAGGAATTTGGCACCGTCGACGCAGTAGATCACAAAAGACTATGGCGAAAGATACTCAATGAGGGTACGAGATTTCGGCAACTTAAAGAATGGCCAGTCATTGTGTCACATTACAACAATATGATAACAAAAGAAGATATTTCAAGTCGTACAATTATCGATGATCTTGATCAAAGTAATGTTTTAATGAATGACGCAACCGGGCTACATTCTTCCGTCTTCGAGTATAATTTAGTATCCTGAAAGATAGATGGTAGTGAATTATTTTAGGGTGTGTTTCTTTAGGATCTGAGCTTTAATATTACAACAAATAATATACAATTAAATAGTATATTCATATTGAAATGAACCCGAATATTCTCGGCTTACACTCGTCAGGGCTAACCGTCAGCTACTAGTAGAGAATTGGAAAGAACATTGTTGTTGTTGACCATCGTTGATATACAATGTTATTTGCAATTCTCTACTAGTTGTCGAAAGTATTCGGGTTCATTTCGATATGAATATACCATTAAATATTATATTAATGTTCTGTACCTCCAAGAAGCTCTTCAAACAAATAACATGTTCGCATTGCCGAATTCATTCCACTGGTTCACCAAAATGGGACCACAGCCGTAGCCATCCCACACTGTCCCCAGACACCTGTACCTGAAGCAGTGTTGGGCTGACTAGAGTCAGACTCGAGTCAACTTTTTTGGATCAATTGACTTGACTCGAGTCCTAGTGTAGTTCTGCGTCCTTTTTAACCAAACAACGCCCGTCGAACGTGTGATTTAGAGCTAATAATAAATAAATCTGTACTTCCATCGGCCGACAAGATGTAATGACTTGAATCATGCCTCGAACTTGGAAAGTGCGACATTACTATGCGACTTGACTGGACTCTAGTCACATCCAAAACTCAAGTGATCTCACTTTACTTGAGTCCCCTTCAAATCGAGTGACTTGACTTGATTCGAGTAAATATGTGCAATGGCTCGAATTGACTTGTGACTCGACTGGTGACTTGAACCCAACATTGGCCTGAATGTCGCGATGACAACGTGACTTGACCCTACACTATAAATCCGCAAGGTCGTATTGAACACTTCATAACACTTTTTTCTGCGTACAGACACAC
>ATSW01013377.1:0-11970 GCA_000444245.1 Botryllus schlosseri | reverse complement strand
GTGATAATTTAGTTTCTAGGGACTGAATATGACTCTTCCAGGACATGTTCGAGTCCAGTAAAACCCCGAGATATTTGGCATTATCTGTGTTGGAAACGGGCTGACCAGCGATATTAACAGTTAGGTTATTTTTTGAATTTATACTGTCAGCAATTGGGTTTTCGAGGCGTTTATGCAAAGGCTGTTCTGGGCAGTCCACTCCTGGACTTTAGGCATTTGGTCACCAGTCAGGGCATCCAGCTCTGCCGCCGAAGATGCGGAAGAGAGGAGGTGAGTATCATCAGCGAACAGTGTGGTGTTCAATGTGGAGGTTTCAAAAATGTCGTTGACATATAAGGTGAAGAGGACTGGTCCAAGTACTGATGAGCCTTGGGGCACACCACAGGTCACCAGGTGAGGAGAGGACAAGGTGTTTGAGATCGCAACCATTTGTTGGCGTCCAGTGAGGTAACTTTTCATGAGCTCAAGTTGTGGGCCCCGAAGTTCGTAACGCGCCAATTTCGAGATGAGAATTTTGTTGTCTACGCAGTCAAATGCTTTTTTAGATCGAGAAAAATGCTACATCCCACATTTCGCTTCTCTGAGATATCATAATACTGCTCGGCCACTGTTAGGAGGGCATGTTCGGTTTGGTGTTTGTTCGGAAGCCAATTGTTGAGGGAAATGATAGACATTTTGGCGAGGAATGGGGACAGGCGGGAGAGGAGCAACTTTTCGAATACAACCCCGATGCATGGGAGAACGGATATCGGACGGTAGTTGGTGACATTAGTTCTATCCCCAGCTTTGTGTACAGGGACTACTCAGCTTTCTTAGATAGCTTGGGTAGACTCCATTTTCTATCATGAAGTTGAAAAAATGGGCCATATATTGACCGATATGCAGGCTTATCATTTTTAAAAACCGTGATGGGATTTGGTCATAGCCGACGGCCTTGTGCGATTTCAGTTTGTGGATGGCTACTTCTACTTCGTATTTGGTCGTAGGTTCAAGCACAATCGACTGGGATATCGATCTCACCTCTGACCTGGCCGACACAGGTTTTGTAATAGAAGAAGCAATATTCGGGCCTACGTTACAAAAATATTCATTGAAGTGATTCGCGAGGGCCGCCGGGTCTGAAAGTTTGTTTCCGGTATCCGAATTCACAATTTCCGAAACAGACTTACGGCCTTATGCCAGCGATGTTATACTGTTAGTTTTTTTTAAATTTACTGCCAGCAATTGCTGGGATTTCGAGGCGTTTATGCAAAGGTTATTTTGGGCCGTCCACTCATGCACTTTGGGCATTTAGTCACTAGTCAACGCATCCAGTTCTGCCGTCGAAGCCTGCTCCACAAAAGCAAAATTACGACTGAAAACAGAAGTAGGATTCGAAGCCACGCCACCATTGGTAATATTTTGGATAATTCAACTTGAATCGAGTCACTATGAATATTTACATGACTTTACCATAGCCATTATAGGTTATTAACCTATGGTCTATTAGACGATTTCCAGCGCTCTGGCGCCAGTAGTGTATGACTAGCCAAGATTGGAACCAGCCACATAGGTGGGGGCCCCTTTAAGTATCCGACCGTAACTTCTGGGGAGCTCCGCCCCCCAGACCCCTCTTTCGCTTTGTTATTATTAACTATCTTTCACCCCGGCAAGGTTGCCCAGGTGCTACATTCGGCCATGTCTTTATTGCATACGTGCAAGGATAGACTACATCAAAACGAAGTAATTCTACCGCTGTACCGCATGCAGAGACATGATGACTGATGAGCATCGTGATACAGAACTTTTCTAACAAATGCAGAGATTTGATGATGATTGACACATCTGTACGGAATCATATTCTTGCTTGGTACACGNATTTCCATGNTTATTCGTTATAATCCTTGAAAAAGTGCATATTCCAAATAGGGGGGGGGGCTTCGACCAGGGGGGGCGCCCACCCCAAAAGCCACCACTGGGAACATTGATTATTAGGCTACAAAATGTTTGTAGAATACATTGATTTCCGTATTCTTATTTTCTCAGACACAGTACCGGACCGGTACATATTAATTTACTGAGTTCGTTCATTGGCATTAATGCTGCATGAAACTTATTTGGAGATGATTGCCTATCTTGATGTAGCATAACCAAAACGGCATAACAATATTGACTCCTATATGCTCATTCAATCTTTAGTTTGCAAAGATGAAGACATACATGATTGCAGCCAAGTGCCTGACTGTCAGCATTCAATAAGTTCCATCGCATCGCAAGGCATCTCATTTTAGTAGTGAAACTATCAAATGTAAACAGTCTCTCAAGACTCTCCCGTTACAATAACAGCTGAATCCATCGACAATGGCGAACTCGAACTGAAGGACGTACATTTCACGACATCATGATCTTACTGGTCTAAGAATTGATTTTCGAGCGTAAAATTGACCTGACGAACACTCTGATGAACCCAGGGGATGCTCGAAAACCCCAGATCAGGGTGGAAAAACCCAGGGGTGTCCTGTCTCATTAGCTGAAACAGCTTCTGCGATGGTAACAGCATTTAATCGAGACAAAATCAGCTGATATGAATGGGTGGGGTATCTTGGCTTGACGTGCGATGGAAGAGATACTGCCAAGACTGAGAGTCTTAGAAAACCACCACTCAGGGATTCCCACAAGATGTCTTTCAGATAGTTACTGTTATGCAAATTGTTGTCAGGTATCGTACGCAGCTCATACGGTAGAATAAAATGATATTCATGATCCCGATATTCTTTGTTGTATTTGTATTCCTTCAATAAAATACTATTTATTTTGTGGTAACTATATGTGTGACATATTTCATCTCGATGTTGCCCTGAGAATGGTATTGAGTTGGCGAACCCTGCTGTACAAACTGGTTGGATCTGTCTAATGAGTATATAGAAAAATATCCACGTCACACACAATCCGTCAGAGATTCTCTTCACTCGGTGTTGCTCGACTGAAATCTTTTGCCACGGAAATTTAGATGGGACAGAGCCATATCTCCTATTCTGTCTGCAGCAATGCGTTAGCCTGATGTTATATTATCGTGGAATTGTCTTCCATATACTTAGAGCTCTAGTAATGTAAATCCCTGACCGAGACAAGCCTGATATCACTATCGTGGAAATGTCTTTCACAGACTCTTATATTCTCTGAGTTATCTAGAAATGTAAATCACAAACTCAGGGATATCTAGAAACTTCGGGATATCTAGAGTTTCTAGATATCCCTGCACAAACTACAGACATATTGACAATTNATTGCTTCGTCAAAAATANACAAATTTGACTGGAAATCNTGAAATCACATGTANANGTCTTATACTACTCGTCGCAACTATTGCAGTGGACTAATANAGTGNACTCATTTTTACAGAGGATATAGCTCAGTGGAGGTAACAGAAGAAGAAACACAAATAGGAGTCGAGGCAATAATAATATGCAGATTGTCANAATAATATGATATTTATNATAGAAGTANATGGAAATGAATGTTATAAATAACAAGTTTCTCACAAATATGCCAGTGTTACACAAACCTTAAATAAAATCCTTTCCACAGAGTAACCTCTCCAATGTTCCAACGTAATACAATCTTTCTTTATAGCTTCTTGTCCTTTGCGATGGAAGCTACCGGTACCGTTCACCATTATCTCATTACTGCATAATGCACAAAGGGACGCAACAATGAAGTTGTGAGACACCATTCGGCTTCGTTTTTACATGCTAATCAGTGGTTCCCAACCTTTTTCGACTCATCGCCCCCTTTTGAAGCTCCACACTGATCATCGCCCCCCAAATATTGGGAAAATAAAAACAGCACTTGTCAGCCCCCAAAACATTGGTATTTGGCCCCATAGGGTGATAAACCAAACCCCAGACCCCCCTCAGCCAGTGGGCCTTTTGTCGCTACATACCAGCTATACCCTATTTCATGTACTGTTTGGTGAGCCACCGTATTCGCCTAAACGCGCGACAAATTTATATAATTCATGTTTGAATCGGTCAATATGGTCGGGAATTGCATATATATTGCTATCAATTTTTTACCCTCTTTCTGCTCGCGTAATCAGATTTACCGGTAGAGCTGAGTGTGGTGTGTGGCGTGTGCTGGAAAAGGTATGGCGGAATCGTTGTTATATTGACTTCGTTACATGATGCTATTTTGTGCTGACCTCCTATATCTGCTTTGTCAGAAGATATGGAAATCGTCAAAACGTACCAAACTAAAACACGCACATGATTTCAAATTGGTATTTCCGTACTGGCAAACAATTTTTTCCCTACGGAATGGCATTTGTCCTGTAGGGTTAAGGTCGCCAGGACAGGAACATTCGACGCCAGCCATTGAAGCGCCTATGGACAATTAAACATATATGCGTAAGTGTATATATCGATGTTTTCGGTCAGCACAAGGGCATTCCTTTTCGGCCAAGGCCTTCTCGCTGCTCATGATACATGATACATGGCCTCTAACTTCATGTCTTGGTGTGTCGTGGCGCAGTAATGGCCGACGCCGAACTCTCCCATTTCCATAAATCATGCGTATTTTTGTTGGGTGACGGGTACCCCAAAATCAAGATATATCGTCACAGTGGAATAATAGTAATTTATGTCCATTTTACACATTTTGAGAAATTTGACTTTACGTAAAGTTTTCATCTTCTTTCAGCCATATATTGGCCCTGATTCACTTTGCATTATTGAAACAGACATAACCATGGCCGAGATATATCGTCGAAAAAGAATAATTTTGGGCCCCCATCCCCAATTGGGGAGTTTGGGATGCGGTAGTTACGAACCCGACTCCAATATAGCCGTTTTAACGCGCCATCGCCCCCCTAACGCCCCCTTCGTTATTTTCGCCCCCCTAGACCGCCAACTCGCCCCCTGGGGGGCGATATCGCCCACGTTGGGAACCACTGTGCTATATGCAGGCACCGGCACACATAGATCTACAACTATAATGACCTACGTTACGCCCCTTCAAAAGTGATGGAGTATCAAAATCTCCGATCCGACATCTGGCCAGCCTTTCGTAACAATAGCGCCACCCATGCGCAGCCAGTGGAAATCGTCTTTAGCAATGTATGCTGGGCTGCTGGTCAATGTGCAAAACACAAACTTCACGGCTCATTGAAAAAGTGCTACCTGAATTGGGGAAAACCCATTCCAGTGGGCTGCGCGAAATTTTCAAGCTGTCCTTCAGTGTTTTCGCTAAGAACGTATTTAGGCTAGGCCAAAGAATGTCGAAGGCTAGGCTACACGATGTTGAATAAACTGTATACAAATAAAATAGTCAAGTCAAGCAGGTGAGCCAAATTCACTACCGGTATTCAATTTGGTTTGACGCGCAGATATCCCAGATTTGCAATAGCAGTGGATGATTGTTCTGTTATGATGTCATTCCTGATTCGGGTTCCGACTTATTAGTTCTATATTCATACCGTAGGCTTCTCCGTACTGGCTACTGACTTTTCTCTGACCACTTAACTTTTTCACTGTTACAGATCCACAGGACTGCTAGAATCAGTACTGCTAGAATATGTCATCAGATGATGATCTTGCGCAAAACGCGACATTCGATCTCGGACCGTGTCTCTACAAACTGGTAGATAGTTTGGACGCCTGCATTGATGTAAATAGCCGAGAAATAGGCTCTCAAGCAGTTTGGTCTGTGTCTTCCTGCAAGCAAGGTATGCGAACAGAATAGGGAATGAAGTGGCTACACGATGTGAATAATTATTACTTTTCAAAAGGCTATGGTGTTGGATTGTTACGAGACGATAGCCTGGATACTTACTGGCAGTCGGACGGTACTCAACCACATATGGTCAATATACAATTCAGGTAACCTAGCCGGCCATATACCATGTGCATGTCATCTGTTCTGACGAGAACGAGAAGACCTAATTGACAAACTACATGTGAGGACTCAATTATTTCTTCCTTTACAGACAAAAAACTGATATAGACTGTGTCGCTATTTACACGGACTATAAAGCTGATGAAAGCTATACACCGAGCAAATTGTCATTTCGCGTTGGGAATCATTTCCATGATTTGAAAGAACTTGAGGTCAGTCGTTCCTCATGATAAAGTTCAGAAATTATTGGTTACGGCCACATCTTTTCTGATGGTCGTTGACTGACATAGTGGTTTCAACCAATACCTCTTGTATCCATATTGATATTTTTCTGTAATACGGTAGCGATCACTTGTCAAAATTTGGCGATGAAAAATACGAGTAACTCAGATTTATGAGGAATACTGAAGTAGGTCAGTAATGAGGCAATTTTACTTCTTGAAGTAGCCAGTTTGGTTTTGTTCACTGTATTTCCAGTTCCAATTTTGAAGTTGAAGTGTATAGTATATTAACGTGTTGAAACTTGCTTTGGTAGATTCACATCGTTCTTATGACTAAATGGAATGATTTAGCTATGGTTTTACTGGTGGATCTATTTTGTTAATGTCGACAATATTCTTGCACGCATGACCCACAGGCTGTACGTGTACATCACTAGACTATTGCATTCCGATTGCCTCAAGTGATATTAGGAATATATAGCGGTCTCTCGTAGGTGCCAACAAACATGCGACGGTCAGTTTGGCTCCAAGGCTGGCCAAAACGTTTCATGTCTTGATGTGCCTTGGCGGCAAAATGTCGACGCCTAATAGTCTCACAGAGGTTGTACTGTACATCCCTAGGTTAAAGCATTCCAACGATCTCACTCAACTGAAATCAGGTTTTGGTCTCTCATAGTTGTGAATACAGCTGCCCGCAGCATCGGAAATATCATTCAATTTAACATAATAATGTCAGCAGCAGTTGTAAGGAACTTTCCATCCATCCAAGTTGAACTTCATTCGTGAAAAATATTCAGCTCTTCCAGTCAAGGATACCGTAGTAGTGTGTATGGATGATGAATGTAATCGATGATGCTACTCTAGTTGAACAATTGAATATTTCCTGGAAGAGTCGTCGATGTCAACATTGAGGAAATGGATACACCCAGGTTTTACAATCATCAATTGCATCTGCAAAACTTCAAATATCTGCGGAACCAAAATTCATTTTGCAGCAATGCATCAGCATGACTTATTGCAATCTACTTTTTAAAAATGAATTTCTTAAATTGGCGTACTTTTAAAACTTAGGTCTTCTGCTACGCAGTATAACTTGGTACGCGACTTGAAAGTCAGTGCTTCTCTTTGATCTCGAGCATAAATTTACTACTTTATTTATCATTACTGAGAGCTTTGACCAGTTACGACAATGCCTACTTATGCATAGTGGGATGTGCCCGTGATTTCACGTAGGCTAAATTTGAAATACAATTCATTCCCGAGTCACTGCTCCGGTCGTTTCTAATTGCCATGATCTTGCCAAATCTCTGTGATCTCGTACGGACAACAGTAAAATAGAGAAATACAAATCATTTCTCGTAAATTTTCATCACGGAAATTTCCGAAGATTTCAAGTATTCAACCATGTCATTTTACTTGTAATCAGAACATATTTATGCAAGAGCCGTCGGGGTGGGTCGTGATGAAGCTTCGGGATAAGTTTGAAGGGAAACCTGTCCGAGCGTTTTTCTTGCAAATTGTAGTGCTTGTGGTGAGTAGAATGATTCACAAACCGAAGATTACTTCACCTGTGGCGTGTGACCTACTATCTTCACAGAACCATCAAAACGGACGAGACACTCATATTCGACAGATAAAGGTCTTCTCGGCTCCCAGTACGACGAACTCTATGAACTCTAATTTAGAAACGAAACTGTTGTCGCTACCATTTTCGACCGTAGATTTCAGTATGTACAGTACCGTACGATAAAGAGATGTGCCCAATGAGTACTCCCGTTCGAGTCGAGTAACGAGAGTAGATTTTTGTCAAGTAACATAAATATTTGCTTTAACATCAAGAGCAATATTTTTCAACAAAAATTACAATTTCAATACTTCAGTATGGACCACCGTCTAATAGCCATGGTTCTACTCGAAAAATAGATTACTTATGGCATCATAGTACTTGTGGTTGCAAAAAGGCATCATAGTACTTGTGGTTGCAAAAAGGGTGAATATTTTTAAACCTTCCAAGTCATCGAATCACATTACTTTTTCTATCTTTGCCTGCGGTATGAGTAGAAACTTCTCTACGATAATCTCTGAACCCATTCTTTCACTCTGTGACAACAGTCTATCAGTAGTAGTTTTGATGGATTTTTTAAGAACTTTGTGCAACTACAATCTAGCAACGAAAACAATAGAGATGATCTATCCAAACAATACGTAACGGCGTGATCAGTACATGGTAACAGTCCTGCCCGTTGTAGAACCCCTCCCAGCTCCGCGACGCCCGCGCTGCTGCCTGCCTCTACCACGGCCTTGCTGCCTGTAGAAGCAAGATATTATACGTGAATTTGTACCGTTATCACAACCGAGTGGCCGCAATACTCTTGCCGTCAATAGAAATGTCTATCCACCACATACAACTCATTATGCTTACCCATTTTGCCGCCTTGGTTGCTGATTATATCTTCTAGTTTGGGCAGTCTGTACGTTGATTGGTCTTGCGTTGTTTGACTTTGTCATGTTCGATTGTAGGCGCTTACGTCCAGCACCCTATCACACAATAATAGAGTCGAATAGAACATATCAGCCGTTCTTCAAGAGTATTGTCTAAATCCAGGGTTTTCTACTAACAGGCCACGAGGGCCCGTCCAGTTTTGTTATCGATATTTCAGATTAGGGCGGTAATGACTCGAGTCATAACTAAAGTCACAATTTTTTGTTGACTCGCGTCGTTTTATTAATCATGGAACTATGAAAGTTAAATTGCCTTGTGACTCAGAACCTTGCGACTTGGGTACAAGCCTGTTCTAGATGTATCATGCAGGCCTATATAAGAACTTGACAAACCGCACTATATAGTTTCAAAGCGCGTTTTACAAATAGAATGGTGCATGGATTTTAAAATCCTAATATTACACGATCATCAGCTATTCGAGTAGGAGCGACACCTAATTGCTTAATATTGCAGTAGATTTCAGAGACTCGGTTCACACTTACACGTGATGATTGAAGACCTGGCCTTCTCTGATTGACCAGCTGTTGCCTCTTGTTTCTTTGGTTCTGCTGCGTATTTCGTATCCTCACACCTAGCGTGCCTTGCGTTTTTGCAGCTCCACCTCTTCTACCTGCGGCTTGCCTTGTTGCACCACCTCGTGACCTTTGTAGAGTCTGTGTCTATAAAAAAAAAACGATATAAATTTGGGAAAGCACATTGGATCTATAGTTACCAATTGGAAAATTAGAGCCATCAAGTATGAGTCTGTTCAATTTCACTGTTTGTCTGTCATGGGGTGTGCATATCCGTATGCTGTGCATATGATGTCAATGCCTACAAAAACTCGAGGTCACAGATTAAAAATTGCAAAATGGAATCCAGATTAGTGGTGCCAATTATCCAAGTTGGTTACATACAGTCATACCTACAGGACTGTATAGAATTGGGGTGCACCCCATTAGGGGGCGTCAAAGCATATGAAGGGTGGCGCGAAGCTGCGGTCAACTGAAAAAATTTTCGCCTTGCGTACGATTTACCTACAATTCATAGTTATTGCTGTGTGCTTAGTCCCAATTTCATATTTTAGAATTCTCTCATCAACAGTCATAACTTCTATGCCATCAAATTATCAGTTGGGATGGCTAGCATTCTGGTTGCATTTTGTGATACGAGGAAAAGGGGGGGGCGCAAAATTTTTCACTATCAGTAAGTTTGAGAAACACTGGTATAGAAGATGCATTGCGCAGTTCATTCCTTCGAAGGGGATCTGCCTATAATACAAAAATTGCCACTCGGCAAATTCTGAAATCCAGATCAGATTTAATGTGTCCACCCCCACGATAAACAGATGGTATGACTTGAAGACAAGAGGCGGAAATTCAACGTTTTTGGTATGCTACTATCACAAGTGGTCAGTAACTAAGTACTTCTACATTTTCCGGGTGCCGGTACTGAAAATGCTAGCCGGTCAGCTACCAGAATTGCGTAGTAAAAAATTGTGGTGCTGACTGATTTCCTCGTGTATACATACTACTTCTAAATCTACCGTTTTTCAGGCAAAACTAGCTACTTTCTTACATAGGATTTTTCAAAGTAGAAAAAAGTTTTGGGATATGTTTGCATCACTACGAAATTGATATAACCAGACTAAATAGCTTATTTATGACACATCGGACGAAATAGCTCGTATCACGGTAACCGAATAAATTTTCTACAAATTGCACCCATTTGAATTGCCATTAGTCATGTGGAGTGGCTGCACCCTGCAAGTATCCATCATTAAATAATCATTCTAAAATGCGACCCCTCAATCAAATGTACTTTTCTAAACAAGTTACTTCAGTAGGCTACTTTTTACAACTTCATTTTCCACTCCCACTTGAAGTAGTTTGTCCATGTTTTAGAAATCGCTACTTGGCTCGTGTTATCTAATGATGGAAAGTCAGTCATTTGAGTATGCCATACCTTGTTTCCTTGAATTGGCTTTCCTCTCGAAACAATTCCTGACTTCGTGACGCCAAGCTTTGTCTTCTTGGTGATGGCTGCTTTCACGGCCGCGTTGCTGCTCGGCAGCAAGAAAGCTGATTACGAACATTGTAAATTCCAGTTGACAATTCAAATTTGCTACTTACGTTTTGGTTCGAGATCTTCGTCCGGGCTTCGATGTCTGACCTGGAAGTCACAAGTAAAGGGCTGGTTTGTCAGTATTTGATAATTCAAGTACGGTAATTTACTTGTTTTCAATTGTGTCTTTTTGGCTTTAACTTTCAGTGTATTCGCTCGCCTCTGTGCAGGTGTTAGACTCTTGCCTTGTTCCTTATTCTTTTTCGCTGCATTTGCTCTTTTTGCCTTGCGGTCCAGCTTTATTATCTCATCTACAAGAGAACGAGTTAGATTAAAATGGTGTGACATTGCTTGGTTCCTCTACTCTGTACAACTATACATCGGCAATCAAACGCCTGCTCGAACCACAATCAGGTAAGACTTAGCTTGCAACATGTCTTCTACACAGTAGAACATGACATATTTCGAACATGCAGAAAATGCAGCTGTTGTCACTTGTTGAGTACTCTAAATCAGTGGTTCTTAACCTTGCCACCAGCGCCCCCCAAAGGGGCGCTGGCGATTTTGAAGGGGGCGAAAATGCTCAGTGGGCCATATGGGGGCGCTGGGCTCAGGGGGGCGATAAGGAGGCGCTGAAGAAAATTGGCTTCGCAGTAGATGATGTGGTAGTAGGACATATCCTTAAGGAGTATTCAGAACAAATTAACATCACAGAAAACATGTCAAATACGACCATGTTTGCTACATATGTTTTCATAAATGTGTTGGGTTATTATAATTCATATAAAACAAATTGCGTGTACTTTTAGATCGCCAATTTCCCGTTATTTAAAACACTGCCGTCACGCTTGCTAGGGTTATTTTCAACAAAATGTTTCGAATTAGGTATTATATTCCACATCACCCAGCGTGTGAAAATCGAAGGAGGCACTGTATATCAGTTTTGATTGAGAGTGAGAGCCCCTTGTGCATAGCATAAGTTTTGAAGCTTTGTGCACGAAATGAATAACTAAATACACTTGTATTTGAGAGCTACAGAATAAAATCGTCAGAATATTTCTTCATCGTATCATAAAGGATGATATTATCTCGTGTTGTGGTCACAACCTCACAAGAACGTTCTATAATATGAGTTGCTTTGTTTGGAATACATTCATGTTAAAATTAATAACTGGGTACAGTACTAAATTCAATGTGAGCAGAAAAATGCATCCCATTCTCAGTTGACTTACTTATAGTTATACAAAGCACTAAGACAAAATCCGAACCACAGGGTATATGGAACCGTACCCGATTGTTGTTTTAACAACCTTGATTAGACCCTGAATATAC
>ATSW01013376.1:0-11211 GCA_000444245.1 Botryllus schlosseri | reverse complement strand
CCTTGGCAGTCTCAGTTGGGTTAAAAATTCATAAAAATATCACATATTGGAAAAAATTCATCATCGACTACCTCAATTCACACCATGCATCAACAAAACAATCTCAGTAAAAATTTTAGTGCTTGGTTACACAACATAGAAATGCAATATATTTTGGAATCAATTAGTTTCAAAAGGAATGCTGATAATAAAACGGTAAGGTACATCAAAACAAACAATATATTCAAGCACTAAAATAGTTGAAGAATGTAAGTGCCATTCACTGATAAGATATGCTTTTTCATTGAAGATATGAGGGTATGAACCAGTAATGAGCATGAACTTGGATTAATTAGTACTGGAAAACTGCATCTGGGTACGTTTCGAACACATTTCAACTAATTAAGTATCATACGAAACTAGGGGATTTGGACATGAGGAAAGTAAATCAACTCTTTTCAGGTTTGGATATCCCTTACATAATCGTCATAAATCTGCAATTGAGTGATATAATGGTTGGTAGCGTATTAGTTTAAATCACTCTCACAAGTACAGTTGATCATATATAAATTTGGTGATTTTCAGAGAATATCACTCTTGTAAAAGCACACTTGTAACTGGTAATTGCAATTATTTGTTACAAGTCCGTTCGACTTGCCACAAATATTACAATATTTTATCTCGTACATATATCAGTTTCTCTGCTTTTGAGTAAAGCAGGTGGAACGTCAATTTTGAAAACAAAAATCTGGCCAGTAACGAGGCGCAAGGCTAACCAATTCACTAGCAATTGCTTAAATAAATTGACGAGGAAACTATTATCATATTATCAAATATACGTGCAAAAAATATTAATGTGGTCAGTCAGAATGCATATTTCAGTGATCTTAGCATTATTTTGGCCCTTCTCAACTGGAGATCAGCAACAGCGGCTTATCTGCCGACACTCCGGTTATAATATGTTACAATACGAAAAGCTCTTGGCAGAATATGAAAGTGAAAAAGGCGGCAAATTTGAAGATCATTACAGACAGACGTTTATTGGTTCGCAGATAATATCAAGTCAATTTCACACTTTGGAAGAAATATCGGTAATGGCAATTATGGCAGAAAAATATCAGCAATTATTGTGACGTCACAACATGATAGTATGAAGTTGGAGAACTATAATTTGTGACTGCTAAACTGGGAATATTGATATATTTCATATTGCTTATAGAAGTTACAATTGTCCAGATGCGGCCTCTGGTTTACTTCACATCCAAGAATAGAAATGGCAATGCTCAGAAGTTTTGGAAATACGCCTTAGGCCAAATGTTTTGGTATGCCGGCTTAATATATCAGGGTAATCGTCAGGGTTGTAATGACTCAAGTCACGATTTTCAGATGACTCGACTTGACTCGAGTCATTTTCGGAAAATTTGGAAATGACTCGACTGGACTTGAGTCAATTTGTGTATTGACTCGATTTGGACTAGAGTCATTGTGCACGACTCGAACCAAGTCATATGACTCGAGACTCAGACAGCCAAGACCGACATTTCATTGTCATTTTGAAAATTAGTAAATTGAGATTTCGTCTATTGGTACTGGTACTTGAAAATGCGACCAGAAACTGCTAAAAGTGAGGAAAATTAGTATATTATGAATGCGAACCATTCGATATCACCGAGCAGAGTTATAAAAAGTGGGATAACAAGATTTCAACTGGAAACTGAGCTGTCAAAAATAATGACTTGGACTTGGACTCGAATCATAATACCATGACTCGGACTCGACCCTATGATGAATTGAAAATAACTCGACTTGACTAGAGTCAAAACTATAAAAGCGGGATTGACTTGTGACTTGGAGCCTTGTGACTTGGTTACAACCCTAGTTATCGTTGAAGATACCAATCATAGGTTTTATCGGTATCGGTATAAAAATCCAATATTGGTCCATCCAATTGTGATCTATGGTAGACACAGCTATGCTTGAAACACAAAGTCAATTTCCTCGAACCGATTCGATTTAGAGTCATACTTCTTGATAGCTTTGAAGTACTTTGGAGAAATGACACCACACACGCCGTCACTGAGTACGGCTTCGTTCTGGGACACATAAAACTTCAAGCCGTCTCTCATGGCTTTTGGCATGTCGATAACGATGACTATGTCACAGGTGTCCCGCATGCCACTGGTCACACGCGTTTCGCCGATAAGGCCAATGGCGAAATGAATGTAAGCTCTTTTCATGCATTTCAACCCGTCTCTTTTTATGGCGCGTAGATGTTGTTGGTATGTCCCGTGGACAACCACAGGATATTTGTGAGGGTCTTCGATTAAACGCAGTCCAAAAGCTTCCGGTTCGATTTTGAACGAATGACCTTGCGTTGCACGTATTCTGAAGTTAGCGCCAACCGCGCCTTCAATTTCAAAGCGGTTTTTACCGTCATCCATTGCAATATCGTAAACTCCACGCTCTGTCAAGTTGAACTTTCGAAATTGAGAACTTCTCAAGATTTGCTTCACAAACGCGTAACCCGCTGCATCTACCGGGATACTGCGTGGCTTCTTATGTCTGAGCAGGGTCACTAGCGCTTTTGAGAAGGCGATATTCGATCCACTGTCGCGGCTCTCAAGATCTCGCGGCCTTTCGTAACACCGACTGGACGTGCTTCGACCCTGGTTTGGTGCAAATCCGGTGGCGATTGCTTGCTGCTCGTATTTGACTATGGCATGTGATAGCGTTCCGTTTGCATCGAATGATTTCTCTACCACTTCCGATTTTGATGCCATGTTTTGCCTGTTAATCATAAAGGACAAGATTTTAATTTATGTGCGCTTAGACTGCTAAGGCTGATCAAAATCATGTTGGTAGGGTGCCAGACCGATTACATTATTTAATATCAATGAGGAGGCTCGGGAATAATGATTTCAGTACTCAAATCCTAAAATTCAATTATCACTTTTGATGATTTGAGTCTAGTATTGAGACTTAATGTTTTTGAGTACTGATATGGTATGGCCTGAATTTTATTCGGAACGAATATGTTGATAAGAAAATTTCTTACGACTGCCGGAGCCTTTGAACCTCAATATGCAGCCCCACAATATTCAAAGCACAATTGTACTACCCACATACATAGAACCGATATGTGTAGTTGTGACCGAACTGCAGTGACCAGCTGATGTCAATAATTTCAAAAGAAGTCAGGATCAAGTATAACTGGCATCATTTACTTTGTGGTAGCTTGGAACGTACATATTCGAGCACTTCCAAGTCCATCCCCACTTCAATACTTTACACTCGGAATAGGGTATACTTATTTGAGGGCTGGGCAAAATCAAGTAACTGGGTGGTTTGATTACGAATCGTGTAAGAAGCTTCAAGTCTAGATGAGCAGACGAGCATATTATATGATGTAGTATTGATCCAAGAAGTTCAAATATACATTTATGCTCTATAAGGTTACACGTCATCCAAAATAAATTTTCATTTCTGTTTTGTGATGCTTTTTGACCAGAGATGCTATTCCTGTGAGTATTTGTATTATTGAAACTACATTTTTCATTGATTACTCTTGGAGTGATGGCAGATATTTTCGTTATTCGAGAGACCACTGTCACTACTAGAATCTTTACTCGGCCCATATTTGAGTACTCAAATCGTTGCGGACAGCCATAGTAGTCACACACACACACACACACATACCTGTCATGAATAGGCGTGACCATAACGGCATTTTCCTCAAGCAGATGATCACTTATCAGCTTGTATATCATGAAGTCGTTGCTGACGACCGGGTTGGTTTTGAGAAGATTTCTCAAAAACGGAGACGGTGTTTTCTCCAGATCGAATCGTTTGATCGCGTTGAGCAAGGCATCGTTTTCTTTCGGATTATTCTCGGCCCACTTCAACAGTATGGTTAGTTTCTCTTCTTCCGAATATTTCAAGTCATCCGTTTTCAAAATATCAATGAGTTCGGATATCACCATATTTCCGAATTCCGGCAGGTTCGCGATTTCCATAAGATTCTCTATGAAAAAACATTGGCATTTCGTTGACACATCATGCAGCTCATACATATCCGCGATATTTGTTGTCGAATGATAATTTTCTGCGTTAATCGATTCGGCCAATATTCCAGATATGACTCGTTTNACTCCCTCCAACTGCAGCATGATTCCGATGTGAAGCAGGTCTTTAATCTTCCCGTCGGGTATTTCAAATTCACCCGAGTAAATGAAATCGATACAGTTTTTCACACAGTCGGAATCCACATCTTTAAAAGTGATCTGCCCGTCTTGGCTCTCTTTAGTGTCGTGAGCCAGCATGGCTCGAAAATATTCTGAGCCCGCAGCCATTACATTTTTGTGAGTGTGGTACTCGTCATTCTCGACTTTGATCACAAAATCACAATGGTCGTGATGTTGTCTCATCATGCGTAANTCCGACAGCANTTTNGTAGCATGTTCNTCNACATTGACACNGGCAGCGNGCACCATCATNTAAANTTACANGNGANAGTTTGANTTCTAGTCACACTGGAAAGAAANGTATTCACACANTTATAAAAATTGNCATTGCATTTGNAAAGAAACTGGGNTAATAAGGACANNGNAATTCTTCATGCTTNTGCTGNCAGTACNTTGTACCTTCTAATATCATCACGAGCCTTAGCAGCAATAGGCAGCCNGTNACAAAGTATGGTANCAAGTATGGTATCATGGTATCAAGACAACTTTAAGGGCANTGATATGAAATGTAGTAATAAGATAGGCTGGATAAAGTACATTGACACGCGGGATAACAAACAGTGTGTTGAAAGTAACCTGCAATAGAACTCAACATTTCAACATGCACATAACTCCTGACTTATTCATGACAGTGTTGATGATGGTTAAAAAAACAGTGCTGAATATTGCCTCTAAAAATACACCAAATTGTCGAAACTTATCAGCAAAAAAATCACTGAGTAGCATTGGTAACCACAGCACTGCAAGTTCAGAAATTAATATCTGCGACATTGCTATCGACTACGGGGCAATAAGCACNGTAGGCCAAGTGTTTAATAATGTTGTCTTNAATTATGATTGAAAGAAATACCAGCCAAACTGCAAAGTAGGCTACAGGCAAAAACTTCAAATCCTTACTCAGCAGAAATGAGCATTCAGATAGCATGATCAATTGATCAAGCGATGTACAAAATATCCAAACATCAAAGCAGCTAAATNCATCAATCTAAAAAATNAAGCATTACCAAAAAANGNTACNGCCAGTAACCACGGTGAGCTTTGAGGTGTAAAAGTCATCGGCATNGNGCGTTNAATCNNGCTANTAGCTGTCAATCAGAATTNGGCATGCNGGAACTTGCCCAGATTGGAAGTGAATCCATACCATTCTATTTGCNGCTNGAGNCCCATTTNTCATGCCAAGTCNNACAATCCTNCTAGCATCAAGGAGTGATTCGCATGACTGGGGAAGGCATAACTGGAAAATCAAATCAAAACCTTNTNCACGGGAGCTATAACCCATGNCAGGCCTCAGTCATCTCAGGCCTACCGGACACACTTTCTGTGACTCTGAGTTCNAATCCGATCCATCCTCGTTCATGTTATCGCTTTGCGAATCAGGATGACCACAGGTCGCTTGAATCTTAAAATTACCGAACTCGCCCTTGATTGCAAAGCAACTACCTTTGTCATTCTTCACCAAATCATAGACATCCTTTTCTGACAAAGAAAATCTTTGGAATCTTCGGTGTTTCAGGATATCTTTCACATAAGCAAATCCTTTGTGATNGATCGCAATATCATCAGGCGTTNTATTTACCAGTAGANTGGTCAGGGCTTCCGTAAGAGCTTTGTTCGGGCAGTTTTCATTTAATCTTGCAACTTTTGGCGTGTTACACTTTTGAGCATATGACCATTGACGCTTAAAAGGTATCGCAACAGTGACGAGTCTGTTATTCTCGGAAAGCACATCCCGTTTAGGGACATGCAGCCGATGGTGCAAGGTTTGGATATTCGGTATTACAGGTAAAGCAAAATTGTCTAATTGTTCTTCCTTTATGACGACTGCATGCGATTGTGCCTTGTTTTCATTGCATGTATTCCCAACGTCAGATGAGTTCCCTTGATCTAGTGACTTTATCTCTTTGTCACTCCTGTTTATTGAAAAACANTGATGGATTTGGTTGATATTTTTATGTCTCAGAAATATGTAAGTGGGCATATCGAATGCTTAGTTTNATCTGGCAAGGCGCTGTACCTACTGACCTTATGTGACTCGCAAATGGGTAGAAANTAGAANAGGCTCTGAAGTTATACCACCAACCAGGGCTTTGGATANATAGCTGTAACATGGAGCAGTGCATTTTGAATGTAGCCAAGGCAGCGGCTCTTAATGAAATTCNACTGAAGCTGGGCCAGTTTTNTNAGAAATAGATCCTGCCCCAATGTATTTCATAAGATGCTATGCTACTCCTACTCCTGCTATTTCTACTATCGGCTAAATTGAAANTATTCATCAACAACCATTCTCAAAATTAGGAATTGTACCCACTCTGCCACTGCTGGGGATGTGACAGCAGAGCATCGCTATTGAGCTGGAGCTATTTTTTCATAAAAGAATGCTCTGGAGCTCGAGGAATTTATCATATTCGCCTGCTACAAAGCCNTGCCATTAACAGACTGTTGGAAATAACCTGGTGTTAATTTGAGTTTTTTTCCAGCTTCGATTAATATTANTTAAACTTNTGTAACACATTTTTTTCAATACAATATCCACTGTATAATAATATTTATCAACTCGAAGACTTTTCGGGTGCCTCTATTCAAGAGTTAACGGNACTCTAAAAGGATTTAAACAGATTTAAAAGCAAAACCAAAAAGGCAAAGTATGACGCAACAATTAAAATCACAAACCATGAAATTTGTTTAAATCCCTTTAGTGTGCCGTTAACTCTTGAAAAGAGGCACCCGAAAAGTCTTCGAGTTAATAAATATTATTATACAATGGATATTGTATTGAAAGCTATATTCAAGTTCTGTACCACGAACCAGCTATTTTTGTAACACAGTTAACAGCGGCATTNCTGTTCTCGCATAATAAAGGGTGAAAGTTTTGAACTATCAGAATACAGACTCATTCAAAGAACTTGGATGTAAAAAAAANCTTGGACAATCTCTGTTCAAGGTGTAGAACATTGCTCTGAGAAGATTGTTGCACTCACCTGCCGCATGCAATTGCTTCGGTGACTTTCTGAAGCTGGAGTTTCGAGAAGGTGATTGCTTATCAGCTTGTAAATAGCTAAATTCTTGCTGACAATCGGGTGGGATTTGAGGAGATTTCTCAAAAACAGTGGAGGCACGCAGTCCAACCGGATTTGTTGAATCTGATTAAGCAAAGCACATGTAACTAGCGGATTTTTCTCAGCCCACTTGAGTAGTATGATCAGCTTGTCGTGTTCGGTAAATTTCCCCCCTTCCGTCATAAGACGAATGACTTCCACAATTGACATCCTTAGGAACTGGGGACGGTTTGCGATCTCGATGAGATTTTCTTTGATAAAGATTTGACATTTCACAGTTAATTCTTTCAACCTGTAATGGTCTGCCATAGTACTCGTCAAGAAGTAGTTTTCCACAGTCAACGATTCGGCCAAAATTCCGGCAATGATTTGCTTTACCCCTTCCATCTGCAGCTTATCTACGATCTCCAGAATGATTGAAATCTTACCATCCGGGATTTCTAATTCGCCTGAATAAATAAAATCAATGCAGTTCTTGATGCATTCAGAGTCACCATTTTTAAAAGAAAGCGAAGGAAAGTGACTTTTCTTTGCCAACATGCCTCGTATGAACGCTGATCCCGACGCCATCACGTTTCTGTGAGTGTGATACACATCATTNTCGACTTTGATCAGAAAGTCACAACCAACACGATCTCGCTGCATTCTGTGTAGTTCCGATAGCATTTGAACAGCATGCTCTTCCGCGTTGACACGCACACGTACCATCATGTAAATTACACCGAAGGCCTTGATTACTAGGGAATCTGAACGGGAAAGATTGCATTGACACGCACACGTACCATCACNCAAATTACACCCAAGGCCTTGATTACTAGGGAATCAGAACGGGAAAGATTTTCAAACTTATAAATGCGGGCAGTAAATACAAACAGAGGTCAAAGTGAAGGTTCTGTAAAAAGGCATTGGCAGTGCAGTAGATGTAGGTCATTATCTACAACAGTGGTCCAAGCAGTATGTGTTGCACCTCAAGTACCAGTATGGCCGAAAACTTCTACTCAATTACAATCGGAAGAAGCAATTTCAACATGTCATTTCTACTGTAAGTAGAAGTANAGAATCAAGTTACGAAAAGTAGGCTACTGGAGTTGTTTCAAAAGTAGATTTTTTCAATGGCTGCATAATTCCAGCAGGTAATCGACAGTGGCCACTTTCAAAATGCAGATTGCATCGTCACGACTGATGTAGAATGACCAATCACACTACAAATAGGACCAATTTTGAAAAATATATTTAGTTATCACGATACGGGGCTCATTTGTCCAGATGTCATGACACTTTCAGTTTCAATCATGAAAGAGATGGATGCACATCGAAAAGCTTTGTTTTCCTTGACAAAACTTGAGCATTACCAAAGCTGGTAAATCTAGTTGTTAAGGCTTACCAAATAAGGTATCAAGACAACTTGAAGGTGGGTAATAAGAAATGTAATCATGAGAGAACCTGAATAATGCACTTGGGNGCACAGGATATCCAATAGTGTATTGCCAGTAGCCAGTAACAGTACTCAACACTTCAACATGCGCCCAGTTTCTGACTCCATTCAGGGTAGGGTTCATGATTGTTTAAAAAAAGGCAGTTTTGAATTTTGTCAGTAGAAAGGCTACAAATTGTGGCAAATCATCAACAACAAGCAAAAAAGATTGAGTAGCATAGGTATGAAAATCCAGAGAACAATATCCGGGAGTCAATACCTTATAGGACTATGTTGTGTTCAATTAAATGAAATGAACGAAATAGTCAAGCATGAAAGCAGCTGTAAGAAATTTGCAGTATAGTAAAAATGCTATGACCATGGCAACTTCGAGGAGACACAATCATCGGCATAAAATTTCAAATAGAGAGATTCAATCTTTCGATCCATGAACCCCTGCAAGTTTGAAGTCACAAAGACAAAATATGATTCAGAGGTAAATCATGCTAGAAGCAGTCAATCCGAAATATGAAATGAATCCTTGGTTTGTATTGCAACCGATTTATCAAGCAAATTTCAACTACCATACTAGAATTGATTCAATTTGATGATCACAAGGTGGCACTATGGTGGTGAACCAGGCGCAAACATTTTTATAGCTGGTCTTAAACAAAAGCTACTGCCGCACTGATTACATGGAATATACATTATAATCTGGTCAGGTCATAAAACTCTCCCTAAATCNGAACAATCGGAAATACACAATTCAATGACCTATTTTCCGTTGCCTCCTAGAGATGCTCAATCTCNTCACAATCAAGACGCGATGCAGCATTGTTCAGAACTCGGATGATTTACAATTATAAGAGCAGNTNGTGAGAGGCTGCAATTCACTGACGAGACACAAGATTATAATTTATAGGCTACATTCCAAATCAGTGCAAGTCTTTTAAGACCGATTTCAATGGATTTAGTGAAATTTTGTGGTTCGATCGCCAGCTATGAGATTACGAAGTGACCAGAAATTGCAAGGTTTATGCAGTCATGTGCTTTGCACCCACCCGTATGTAATTATCTATAATCAATGTTCATGTATACATTTCCACAATATTCGAGTAGTGGAAAATCGACCTTTTTGACGAGAAGTAATTTGCTGAAAATTACATTGCTTAATGATACACAATAGTCCTGGCAGTCATGTCCATATGATAGGCCAGTATGCCACATCGTCAGCTGCACAACCATCACTGGTATATCTCAGGTTTATCTCAAACCATCAGACGTCAGCCATCACCGACCTACCGGGCACCCTTTACGTGACTCTGCAATCCTAATTCGATCCATCCTCTTCCACTCTACCAGTTTCTGAATAGGGAGGATGACCACAGATCGCTTGTATCTGAAAATTACCGACTTCGCCCTTGATTGCAAAGCGACTCTCAATGTTATTTGTCACCAAATCATAGATATCTGTTTCCGACAGAGAAAATCCTCGGAATCTTTGGTGTTTCAGGATATCATCCACATGAGCAAATCCTTCGTGATCGATTGCAATATCGTCGGGTGTTTTATTTACCAGTAGATTCGTCAGGGCTTCCGTAACAGCTTTATTCGGGCAGTTTTCATTCAATCTTCCAACTTTTACCTTGCTACACTTTCGAGAATATGGGCATCGACGCTTGACAGGTGTCGTGACATTTNCGCATCTGTTATTCTCGGAAAGTACATTACTTTTAGTGACATGCAACGGTTGGTGCAACGTTTGAATATTCAGTATTGCNGGTAAAGCAAAAGTGTCAAATTGTTCCTCCTTTATAACGACTGCATGCAATTGTGTGTTCTTGTCGTTGCATGTATTCCCAACGTCAGACGAGTTCCCTTGATCTTGGCCACTCCTGTTCATTGAATTAACAATGATGGATTCACTGATATTTTTATGTCTCATAATTACACAAGTGGGCAAAATCGAGTGTCGAGTTCCATTTTTCGCGGTGACTGATATCCCTATGAGCATAGGCGCNGAACGCTAATTTTCCTTAGGCATGCGAGTTCGATGACGTCACAAAGGAATGACGTCATGATCCGACGGAATTGATATTTAGGGATAATATAGCATCAATTCATGAGGGTTAAGTGCCTGCATAAATGCCGATTATGCAATATCTGCGTGTTAAGAAACTTGCGCGTATGATAAGCTTGTCAACGAGTCCGGAAGTGCTGTCAATTAGCGAGTCCCTGATCGCTAGCGAACAATTAAATACGCCGCTTATCAACGCGTATTACGTAACCTCGGCGACGATTTGCGGAAGGCAAAATGTCCAAGTTGTTACGGAATCTGTTCTATAATGGCACCGATTTCAGGTTGTTCAAACCTTTCTCGTCTTTTACAACTCAAGCCTTGACAGTTGACACACATCNTCTGATGGTTATGTNTNGGTATTAGCGCATGTATGCGGACATTCGATGTCATTCAGGTCAGCGATGTCGCTCTTTAATTACAATCGCTAACCAACAAACACCT
>ATSW01013374.1:0-16095 GCA_000444245.1 Botryllus schlosseri | reverse complement strand
CGAGTCACGAGTCAATCCACATTTCTGATACGCCGAGTCAAGTCAAGTCAAGTCATTTTAGCACAGTCACTCGAGTCAAGTCAAGTCAAGTCATTTTAGCACAGTGACTCGAGTCAAGTCAAGTCATACGAAAAAAGTGACTCGAGTCTTACTCGAATCGAGTCATGACTCGAGTCATCCCAACACTGGTAGAGGGGTTGAAGATATTTTTGGTCCGTTTGCAACCCTCTTCGTCAAGGGAGCTATATCTACCCAATATTTTCAATTGCCAATGTCAATCCACTGCGACGTCTCGGCTTAAAAAAATAGAAATATGTTTTTAAAAAGGGCCATGTTTGTTTTAAATTGATTTTGTTTTAAATGCAACACTAGATATGGGAGATAAAGGTCTACTTGGTTACATAAAGCACTTAAAGCCTAACTATAGGCTAACTTTCTGACTTTTGCGTTGGCTCTCTGATTTTATTTTCATATGGTCAACGGCACACGAAAAGGGGTTGTACTTTAGTTAGTTATCGTGTTAGCTGGCAAAATCAATCAGGCAGATGTATGAGAAGTAACGATAATTTGTGAACTGTAGCGTATGGCAAATTACTAAATGAGATGTCTGATTGACAGCAAGCGATGCCTACTTATGAACGAAATTTCCGTTATCTGTTCTCAGGAATGATCAGCAGGATCTTATTTCCCGACGAAGTGGCGTGCACAGAACCGGATATCTGCGAACGAGTCTGTGGCAATCCTGTCGGCTGTTCGAACATCGCATATCCAAAGTTGGTGATCGAAATTCTACCAACAGGTATAGCTAAGGGCTATCCGAATCGGAGATCCTTCCGAGCTTGAGTATAGTGCCTGACGAAATTATTCGGATGCGTGTGGCATGAAATGCTGATTTTACGCGCGAGATATCGTCACTACCGGTCACCTGGAATGTCCAACCAACAATTAAAATAAGCAAAATATTCCTTCATTTATGTTCATTAAAATGGGGATTTGCTGGGTGTGGCAAAATTTCTTCACATCCTATCATACCCTCTTATAGCGACCAGGGTGTGCACTGTGCATTCAGACCTATAGCGGAGTGCTATACAACGACAAGCAATATCTAGCGACCTAACTAAGCATACGAAATACACATAAGTATGCACTGTACATATGTACTTCTACATACATGGCTGTGGTCAGCGGGAATTAATGGAGCTCGAATGACATCATTAAAATCTTGGTTGTGTGATCGCGTTTTGGAAAATTACAATATTTTACAGTGTGCACATTAACAGCGAAATCAAAGTCAGGGCGCACAGTCTCGGTGCAGCGCATACCGACGGTGTCGAAGTAGTACGCTTAAATGTCAAGTTGAGCCGTGTAGCCAATTAAATGTGGTACAATTTTCCTTCTAAACAGGAATCTTACTATATAAACGTCAATGAGCCTCACCCGTACACCAGTATCTATAATGATATCTTATTACCCTATATTGGCTGGGTAACCAACTGTAAAACACGTGGGATGGTGTCGTTGTGACCACCACCCCGTAATGACCCTTAAAAGTTTCTAGAGGGTCAGAGGTGTAACATACCAACTTAATACGGGCATCTCGCTATTATAAAAACCATCCATCATCATTAGACTGCTGGCCACCACGGGCGCATTAGTCGGGGGATAAAGACGCCATAGCTTCTTCTCCAACTTTTCGCTTGGACGATTCTGATGTCAAATTGGATTTTTACGTTATATGGTTGATCTATGGCGCAAAATAAATGTTTAAAATGTTACCCGACGCCCGACGCCCGACGCCTGGCTATACCTCTGTCAGATGTTATAAATAGCCAGTGATTAGACCCGATTTCTCTGACACGGCAACTATTGTAAGAACAAATTGATGTCTTTGTACGACTACTGGGCATCGTTGAATCCGTAACAAATTCCTGGGAACGTATTTTCGGGGATCAAGTACAGTCTTCGTTTAGCCGTACAATATAATATCATATATCATACATTATATCATGTGCGCGTAGAGAAACTGCTACTTACACATAAAATCAACTTAACAAGCTCACCTTGCGAAATGCATAGTATTCAAACTGATACATTGGATTATATTAAGGGCTGCATTTAAAATAAATGGTGTTTTAAACAGTGTTTTAAAGAGTGTCATTTAATGAAAAACTTTTATTTTCAAATTTGTACAATTATTCCATAATGTGTAAATGATCTCGAAAAAAAAACATGTAACATGAGCCTACGAACGATATGCATCCGATATAGTCGACGCGGTATATGGCATGGTTGGAGCCCTTGAAATAATCGTCGGTTCAACAGCTATAGCACGTAGATATGGATCAATAGTACGGATTGGATTTTTTGATGATGATGACCGTGAATTTTTTCTGCAATGCTTTGGGTCAAGTCTGCACATGCAGCTAGGATGTTTGGGGTGTGCTATTTGACTTGTTTTAGGGAAGGGGGTTATCGCTAGGCTGTTTGGCTTTTTTGGGGGATAATATTACCGCATTGCATGCTTTTCTTGCTGTGTACCGGAGAAAAATGTAATTTTTGGCGAGAAATTGCAAAGTAACAAATTCAACAGCTCTGCAGGAACTAGGTTATATAATGGAGCCTTTCGAGTATCTCATACCCTAATAATTCAGCAAAAACTATAAATGCAACTTTTTATTGCACATTTTGTTAAAATTAAGTGCAAATTTCTCGCGAATACTGCAGCAAATACTTGCCCAAATGATCATTAGTCAAATTTCATAAATTTCACGGCGCTTTCATAACGGCCCATAACTAATGGTGAAGAATCTGCTTAAACGTCAATTTCCATTTCCGGTGAACTCCGGACTATTCACATCGTCTTACTACGCACGGAAATCGCTAGTGGTCATGTAATGAATAAGAATAGCCACTGGAAGTGTTATGGTCGCACGAAGCGCGAACATTTCATCAAATTTTTGGTTAAATTCCATCATTAATATTAGTAGTTTCACATAATACTATCACATATTCAGCAGGGATGGTGTGAACTTCTGAAAGGTTCAGGTTCGTGTGATTGCGAAACTTTTGAAAGGTTCTGTGTGAACGCGAACGTGAACCTCATGTCGTCACGTGACATCATATTGCTAGTTCCAATCCTACATTTCAGTGAAGTAATAGCCTATGCCCTATAATAATGTACTGTACACGATACCTAGCGACGACTCGGCCTACATAATGCCGCAATGCTGAAGTATTTATTGACGTTTTAAACGTCACCTAATGTATGAACTGGGGCTAAATATGAAATAATCATCCCGTANAAAATGAATATCTTCTGTCGCTTTGCCAACAATTTCGACGAGAACTTGCAGGGGTATATAAGCTTACGCCTTAACAGTCNAGACCAGACCGGTCAATGTATTCGGCGTCTCAGTATTGATCGGTTGAATAAGCATCATTCGCTGACTNCCTACATGTAGTATATTTCGCTCTTGCTGTTGTGTGATTGCGGTTTAAGCTTGAGACAGAGACTCACTAAATATTAACAAACGCAAAGCTAGATATTTCGTGCAAAATTTTGTTACAAAGCAAGTGAAATTTTTGTGATTGTCAAGGTACATATTCTCGTTTAGTGTTGATTTATTTTATCCTGCCAACGCCACTTATAGAGTGGTTGAAATGAAATAAATTACAATCAAAGATGTTACAATGAAGTGAAAACTGTAATATATAGAAAAGGTTCACAGTGCAGAACCTACCAAGGTTCGTTTGTGAGCGTGAGCATTTAAATATCTGCGGGAACCGAACGCGAACGCGAACCTCACGTTCACACCATCCCTAATATTTATCCTTTCTCGGGCCATATGATCAGATTCACCAGTAGAGTTTGGATATAGCGAACAAAACCACTTGCGTTATAATCGCCAATCAGATATTAATCGCAACAACAATCAGTAGAGTTGATGGAGGGAGTGTTTTCGGAAATTTAGGGCAAGTTATTATTACGTTGCATATTCTGGTGGACCAATTGTTATAACTCACTTTGTTGCGTGCTGTTGTTGCTTGACCTATCATTAGGATTGTCGGTATAGTTGTAAGATATTGGAATATCTCAAACGTACCAGAAACAAATTTCCTTCGAGAGGAGTGCACGATTCCAAGTTGGTATTTCTTTATGGGGTGCATCCTTTCCTCCGCTTTTCAATCCTGTACTGTGGGGCTCAGATTACAAAGGGCTCTACTATATTAAAATCGAAAAATGGGGTTGCATTGAAATTTCCAGATCAATTAAATCTCTCAAAGATTGATTAATCTCTCATAAATTCGAGAGTCAACTCGTAAATTCAATTCATGTCGACGACCGCCAACATATACTTGGTAAGTTACGTGTCCACGGCTGCACAAATTTCCTTCTACGGCCGCAGGTTGCCCACCCCTGCACTTGGGGGTACAAAACTTCAATATAAAATTGAATAGTATATTCATTATTCATTTATTCATATTGAAATAAACCCGCATATTTTCGGCTGACACTCGTCAGGGGTATAATCGTGAGAATGGGAAGTGTCCAATATACCATACATCCGACCACCACGTAAAAGCCACTGAATAGATCATTTTAAAATGGTCGTCGTCTGTCTGAAGTCTGAAATTGGGGTTGTGGTTTTGATATCTTAGGGCTTCGAGGATTGATGATTGCCGCGATGCTTTCTGCTCTAATGAGCACACTGACGTCGGTATTCAATAGCACGGGCGCGATCTTTACCTTGGATATATGGAAGAGGATAAGCAAGCAGGCAAGCGAGAGGGAACAGTTGGTTGTGGGAAAGTAGGTTGCACAAACTATCGCACGGTTCTGCGGTTCCTTCGATATTCGATTTTCGTCGACCGTCGCTATTCAGAGCTGTGGTTCTAACTTGTTTTTTGACCTTGCGCACCGGTAAAGCATCAAAATAAAGGTTGCGAAACTTCAATAACCAAAACTCACCCAAATTGCGATTACGGCAAAGTATGTCAATATTGCAACCACTGTTCTATTGCGAAATGTCACTAGATTGCGGACTGCCTAGATTTACCGATCTTTATTTAAGCATTTTGTTGCAGCTTTTACATATACCTGATCCTAAACGAGTTGCGGGCTACTTTTAAACGATTTCGTAACACTTCCACCACTGTGGCGCACGCTATACGACCAAAGCAGACTAATAAATATATACTACGACACTATGCAGAGAAATTCCTTTCAAATTTCGAAATCAATTAAACATTTGACGTTTCATTTCTCTAATTAGTCTAATTAATGGACAAGCGTCCAATTTCTTGCATTTTCGAATTGAGATATTAAAGTATATTATATTTGGCGCCGCGGACCGGCGGTTGAGACCAACTGATTTGGGGCGATTTTCAAAGTATTCTTCCTATAGTTTTCTCATTCATTAAATGTGATGACGCAATAATGCACGCTGGTATTTCATAACAGTAGTCACGAGTAGAGCCTGCCGATATCGGATTATTGAGCCGATATCGATAAAACCGATAACTAACAACTTCACAGATGACCCCGATATATTCAGTCTATATAANAGANNNCGATATATTCAGTCTGATATAAAATAGAGGATACTGACATTTTTAATTATTTAGAAGTCGCTAGTTATAATTTTTCTTGATTATAAATTTACGTAGATNTATAGCATATACATAATTACATATATAGGCACCACCACACCGCACTATATTCAAACTTGTTGCCATGCCATCTCTAATCTACTAGAACATTGACTCCCAACGTGGGTGATTTTGAGAGACAGTGGGGGCGGAAATAACGATGGGAGCGAGTTCGGGGCAATAAATTGGTGAAAATGGCTATATGTAACTAATCGGCACGAAATCCACGTGAAAACGGGCTGTTCTGGATCTGNCTCAAAAGTTGACAATAAAAAAGGTTAACTCCCACCGATTATATGTGGAGGCGGGTCTTTGGGTAGTCGAGTCGAAAAATGAACTTTTTAAGTCAATTCACCAGCTATCAGAGTTTAGTTAGGCTAAAATTTGCGTCAAGCTTGATGAGNGGGTAATGAGTCGAAAAAGGTTGTGAATCATATACTAGGTTAATTAAGAAGAATGCCGGATGAGGATGCTCCATTCGATATTGTGAGGGAATAGAATTCACCGTTATCGACGAAAATGCTTCATGGTGCCACTATATAGCTACATGAGGTCGTTCGTTTTTGTGTGTCTCTAGGGATGGTGGGAACCTCCGAAAAGTTCAGGTTCGTGTGAACGCGAACCTTTTTCAGAGGTTCTGTGTGAATGCGAACCTTTTTCAGAGGTTCTGTGTGAATGCGAACGTGAACCTCATCAGACTTGGACAACTAGNAAATTTTCAGCTTTTTCAAATTAGATTAGAATGAGATTACAGGCATTTTGCTCTAATTTAGTGAAATTAGATAACTAGAATTATCTAGTTGTCCAAGTCTGAACCTCATTACGCCACGTGACGTCATATTGGTAATTCCAACCATACGTTTCAGTGAAGTGATATATTAATGTACGTACACGATACCTATGTATGTGGATCACATGGCGAGGAACAGCCTAGAAAAACCTCCAACACTTAGGAAGGAATTCTGGAGTCGATCTCGGNCGGACTCGAACCCGCGACCCATCGGTGTTGCAGCCGTGCGTCAAACCACTGCCCTATCTCGCTACATACTTATACGTGACTGTAATCATACCAGTCAACGCCAATATAAGGACAGTTACAGGCATACCGAAGCTATATTGTCTTTGATGTCGCCGCTGATGGCACTAACGGTGTCGAAAACGAAAAAAGAAGGGAAATCCAGTAATTAAAGTATAATTTTATTGAATATGTGGCTTTGTGAAGTTGAATATTAGACGGCTTGAGAATGATATGAAAATTTGTCTTTGAGTCACCAGTGATTTCATGTACTTCATATGGCGAGTCCTAGTGAATTAAAGTCATTTTGGGACGCCGACTGGGCCGCAGGTAGGTGTCTGATTCGAAAGACTACTTCAAGTCGATTCGACACTTTTATATCTTTCCATTTTATCGAAATATTGTGGAGTATTGATCTGATAACATTGTTACTAAACTGAGCTGTATATTATAGGGGTGTTCAAAAGTGACTTTTTCATTTTTGAACATCCCTACTGTATACATCATTCGGAAATCGTAACTCGAGTCATTGCAACACTGAAAAGGCATATTTTTACTGCTTGTAGTCGAGTACTACTTTTTCATGTGCTGCATGTAGGGGATATGTTTTACCGATTAATGAAAACTTGGAAAATGATCTCTGTCCCTCCAAGCTCTACCCATCGCGGACATTTACATGAATATCTGCCTTTTCAACAAATATTTANGAACGTTCAAAATTTGTTGCTCGAACGTATCATCGGTCCCCACCCGATGGGTCCAAAGGCACACGACCATGGGACCTATGGGGCATACGGTCAAAAACTAAAATTGCTGATCTTGTGTTGTTGTGTACTATAATCTAAGCTAGAGCAAGCCAAAGAGGAATGTTTCGTCGCCACCTTCAAGACTGAAATACACCATAGCAAATCAAATGTTGACGTAAAATCACGTTTCGATTTACGCCCAAACTTACAATATTAATGGCCCATACATATTACCCGTGAATCGACATTTTGACTTTCAAATACCTCGTTATAGCGATAAAACACCACAGGCAACTGTGATTTGCAGCCTCTGTATATGTACGTGTGTTTCTGTTGTTAGCTGATTAGTTGGTCCAACTATTTTGCTTGATTTGGCTATGGTATCATATGCCCCCACCGTATAAATATTATAATTGATTTGAGAATAGTCCACTCGAGGATGGTATTGAATTAAACATATGTTGCATTATATGCCCGGATACAAACACTGCACTACACTTCACATTAAAAATTGTTTCTGGTTTGTTGATGTGGAAGGTGATATAGAAAAGGTATACGTATATATATATGTTTATTTTACACCCCCCAAAACATGAATCATCTGTCACAGATCCCATAACTCACACAGGTCGAAGTTATTTTGCACGTGAGGAAAGATTCTGCCAGCATGCACCTGTAGACAATTTCGCGTACTGTAATCATGGGATTATCACAGAGAATGTTTCAAGTATTTTCGGTCCCTCTGTCTCATCGGCACCACATCTCCTCTATGCAGTTGTGTCAAGAACATCCTGTACACCAGTGGTTCGCAACGTGTGGTACGCGTAGGTCTTCCAGATGGTACGCGAGTAGATTCTGTTCTTTTTTCGACCAAATGGAGTTATTAGTTCAGGTGATTTCTTTTTTCAACTTCGTGACTGAGTTTCGTCGATCATATTAGTAGTTTAAGATATTAGTAAATTACCGTCAAATATTTAACCAACCATTCTCAGTCCACGTGATCAGTTAAATAGGCATAGCTAATGGACGGGGTGTCTTCGAAAAACTTGGGCACAAAATTAGTGTTGATACACATTGTTGCATGATGTTAGATTTTTTGACCTCTCATTAGGATTGTCGGTATAGAAAAATTTTTTTGAAATCACCTTGACATACCAGAAATATCTTCATTCGTGAGACGCACGTGTTTCTAACTTGATATTTCTTTATGGCGTAACTTACGTAGGTGGTGCGCGAGCACTGCATAAAACCTCGAAATGGGGGGGGGGTTGGGAACCACTGTTGTACATGTACACATTTCAGGGCAACCGTTGTGGTTTTGATTGTCATTTCAATACTATGGATTCCGGTGTTGACGGCTTCCGCAGGAGGGCAGATATTCATTTACCTGAACGTCGTTCTAACAACAGTCGGCCCGCCTGTCTTTGCGTAATATCTGATCGGCATTTTGTGGACTAGAGCTAACGAAACGGTAAGATATTATTCATGAATTTATCCTTATTCGTTGTAGACGCGTTCGCTGGATACCTCAACATGGCCTCCTGAGTTTAGACATATTCAATCACGATTAGTCTTCGCTAGGCGTTGAGCCTTGGTCTTATATCCGAGTACAGGGGTCGGCAAACCCCAGCACGCGTGCCATTTGTGACACGATGATTTTTCCTGACACGCTAAATAATTTGACGAACACGACATGTTATAACCATGTTTGTTGCAAAACATGTCACATAAGTTGTCAAAATAGAAAAACCTAAAATTACTTGATAAATCAACATACAGGGTCTTGTGGGCAGATTTTAGTTATCCTAGATGTGTTTTTTCGCGCTCCGCGCGATTTTCCGTCACCTAATTTCTTGATTTTGGGAAACCCCCCCAAAAAACAAATATACTGCAACCTAGACTATCGTTTGAAATCGTTCGGATGCTTCAGTCTAGGAGTGTGCAATGCATGTGCAGTTGTGCACAGTGCAGCCTGTGGGAACGCGAATATTTTATAGGAACCAGCATTTTGGCTCAGGGCATTTTCACGATATGAGACACACGTTTGGCAACATGCGACTCCATGCGATGTGTGCGTTGCCAAAATGATTTGCAGGGGTTGGCACATTTTTATCATCAAGCCATCTCATCATAAAATCTTCGATGGGCCTCTCACTCATCGGCTATGGTACCGATCACAGTATACGTGGAAACGATCAAGGCAGCCACAGAATATCGATCACTACGCGACTAACTTTAAATGGTGCACACATTGCGTACATTAGGCGGTAGGTCTAGTGCGGTAGCGACCAAAATTTATACCCTTCGCAACCAATACTACAGGAATCACTGACACAACCGATGCCGTTGCCAGCTACAGATAAGTGGTTGGTGTGATTCCTTGCTTGAAACGCTAAATATGACCAAATTAAAAATGGTTGGCCCGCCATTTGGTAATATTTTACAATTTTTGATATTTTGGCACGCTGCATACGAAAGGTTGCCGGCCTATGTCCCAGGATGTGTTGTTTGCATCGCATTGTGTCATATTGTACAGTATGCATCGATTTGTATGATTATTATTGCGATTATACGGAGGAAATGAGCACTGATCAAATGTGAGTAGTCGTGGCCTCTTATGTAATCGATATCGAAATTCCAGTCTATTACTTTAGTCTTAGGCTGGAGAATTTCACGATAATATAGGAACGTAAATGCTCAGGGTAATTTCCGTAGTTACGAGGTATACCCTTTATTTCCCAGGGCGCGTTTTGGGGATTAGTGGTCGGTTTCTCATCTGGAATTTTGAGACTGGTATTGGAGTTCATTTACCCCGAACCAGCATGCGGCGAAGTAGGAATTAGGCCTGCGATCATAGCCAAGTAAGTATTTTATACTTTCTACTGTACGGCGGCACAACGTCAAGTACAGATCCAGTAGCATTCAAATAACATTCGAAGTCGCCTATGAAAATCGTACCATATCTTCGCTACTTCAGAGTCAGCTATCTGTACCTGAGTGCAATTACATTCGGTATCAGTGCAGCTGTATTGATTACGATCAGTTTACTAACCGATCCTCCAAAAGAAGAACAGGTACGTATTTCAGGATATATCGGCACGCAATGCATTGAACAACATATAATGTATCCTTTATTTAGCTGTACGGAACTACGTGGAGCACCATTAGATTGAGACCACCAACAAAAACAACATCGCCTGTTACAGAAGGTGCGAAAATCAACCATGTACACTGTACTTGTACACCCATTTTCTCACTTATTCTACTGCTATACTCCTTCTGTACCCTATCCCAATAAGTACTTCAATATGGGATAATATACCGGAACGCTCCCAGTGGCACGTATACCTTCCAGCGAAGTTCATTCCCTATAGGCACCAGGGTATGAGAACATCCCTCGTTTTCACGAAATGTTTGTGCTCTAAATACACATGACACGAGAAGACTTAAAAATGCTAAGTTTAAAAATCAGGTCAACTAAAGTCGAAACGCTGAATCAAGTTTCATGCGGGCCCCAATTACGGAAAGATTATGTTCAGCTCTCAATCCTCGATCATTGCCATTTCCGACGCGAAATTCAAGCAGGTTTGACTCATTCATGCCGTGTCTTGAGACAACAAAATTTCATATGTCTCATTGCGATACTAAGGAAACGCTTTTCCTGACAAGATATTGACCAAAATCTTATCTCAGAGGTTCAAAATATTCTGATCTCTGTTTTGGAATCGGCCTCTATATGACTTAGAGTTTAATATACACCAAGTCAGTGGTTCCCAACCTTTTTGGATGTGGGGCCTCATTTTAAACTTCAGAGTAGCCTACATATAGAGACGCATGAAAACACTCGAGTATATAGGCTACTTATAACAAAGTTTACTGGTAGCTGGCCTACCTCTGGATCTCACCGTCCGGCTAATTCAAAAGCCTGCACATAGACTGCTATAGATTCTATATCGGTTATTTTAGCATTGATAGAAGCAGATTGGCGAGTGCTATAGATTGAAATAAACTGAAAATGCATATCATTACCACAACATACTATCATGTCTTTATGTGATAGCTCTTCATACATTCCAGCACTTAAACGCGCAAGTTTGCGGGAGATTATACGCAGAGTAGTATTGAACTGACTGGAATTTATACCTGACTATGAGCCATTATTGTGATGTCAGTCAAATATTGTGGAGGGATTTACTCTTCACAGATGCGATATATACGGGTCTATCTTCATTCGGGTATTCATCCAAGCGTTTAACGCTAGTCTGTAGTAATTCTCTTTCCCGGTTTTCAGAAGAGGCCTTGAACGGCTTTAAATATAACTAATATCCCTCGTTTTAGCATTCATAAACAGAAATTGACTATAACTATTCATAGAAACAAACAACAACTGTCGTCTATTGTATTTTTGTGGCATAGAGGTCGAGAACCGCAAGAAGGCTCCCTTGGAGCGGCATGCGGTTCTGAGAGTACCGGCTGGGAACCACTGCTCAAAGTCAACCTTTGAAACAACTTAATTATACATATATATTTTGGAACCTCTAATCGACAGAAGGCGCACTGACCCAGTAGCTGGTGGTGTCAATACATGGACAGGTTTCTCAAGCTAGCCTGTGCACCTCTATTCTAAAACTGTTCCCAGTAAGAGGCTCTTGAAAATTCATTTATGTGGGCCATATAGGAGTTTAATTTTTCCTGTAAATGCTGAAAAGTGGTATTTCCTAANCTGCTATATATCACATTGATGCATCGATCGCCGATCTCTAGCACTTGCTTCTGATTGAAGACAAAATTCTTCTTGTAGTGGAGAAAGCTGATACTGAAATGGACGTCTTCATTGAAAACGGAACCACTGCCAATCACTCAAGCGATAAAAACGGTGATTATGAGTCATTCCTATTGTGAATTTACATATTTTCACTGTCGAACCGNAATTTCAACCAGGATATTTGGACATTGTCCCAAATCAACGGTTTTATGTATGCATAGGGTATATATATTTGCGATTTTACAACTTANTANCTGTACAAANCGCTTCNCTNTAAATTACAACGATNTTAACGCGCCNANTGTAACGTATTGTAANNNATTCTGTTTACTTCAGAGTTGTCAGATTCCATGAACGAAGACACCTATCATTTGGACAATATCTACGAGAATCCCACGTGGAGAGGTCCATTGAACNCTTCGGCAATTGTCGTGATGGTTGTTATGGCTTTTCTTATTGGCTGCTATGCTTAAGCTTTCCCGAATTCGTTATATATATACGGTTAGACAGAATCTGTGAGCATGTATTTCAGTATCAATTATTTTACCGTACACTTGAAATTACCGTCGATATATATTTATTTAAATACGGTATGACATAGACCAGGGTCACGAATACGCGGCCTGCGAGGTCATATTTTGCGGCCCGCGACACGATTTGAGATTTCGCAAGAACGCTTAGTAAATCATTTTGATAATTTGACAATACTGTTGTTGTTCAAAATAAGCTATTTTTCTGTGTCCAACATCACTATTCCGTACTGGCTGACACGGNTTCGGCGATGGCATTCCATGGAGGAAGAATTAGCTGATATGAATGTGCAGTGCATATTGCCCTAACGTGCGATGGCCCAGACACTGCCAAAACCGAATATAGATAACTAACCTACGGTAGTTTAGTTATCTATTGACCGCAACGCTTACAAAATGACTTGGGGGCTTCCCCGCAAGATCAAGCATTACGAAGAGATAGTTTTCCAGCTAGTATCCCGTCTAGCTACCGCCAATTTTAGTCATATATTGTGCGCAGCTCATAGTTCAAAATAGACTGAAAGTGACGATCTTGATATTTTGGGGTATCTGTATTTCTTTAACAAAATATTTCTTCTTTTGTGGTAAATATGCCATTCGCCCAGCATGTTAGAGAGCGTAGTTTCAAAAACGTGTTTGTGTGACTCTGTGGCGTATTTTATCTCTATATTGCATTCGTGCCGCCGCGGCCTCTACGAATTTGGAAAAGTGGCCCACGACCCCTTTTGAGTTGGCGACCCCTGAGATAGACAATCTTATTTATATGTATGATTGAATTTATGCGACACTGTTGAACATTGTTCAATGGGTCATTTTCAGATACAAGTGCAGTATGTTCGGGATTGTATGTTATGTGCAAAGCAATAGCAGTTTCAGGCTTAATTTCACAGTCTATACTAGCTGGGGATGGTGTGAACGCGAGGTTCACGTTGACGTTCTGAGTGTTAACCTCCGAAATGTTTTTCTTCATATATTACAATTTTCACTCCATTACAAAATCTTTGGTTGAAATTTATTACATTTCAACTGCGGGCCACTATATGCATGGCACTGGCAGCATAAAAAATCAGCACTAGACGAGTATGCATATGCAACTTGACAATCTCAAAATTTTACTTGCTTTTACTTGCTTCGTAACGAAAAGTTTTCTCGAAATATCCATCTTTCCGTTTGTGAATATTTAGTGACTCTCTGCTATGAGCTTGACCTCCAATCACACAACATCAAGAGCGAAATACACTACATNTAGGTAGTCAGTGAATGATGCTTATTAAACCAATCAATGAAATTGATATCGTTGTCTGGTGCAGACAATCTATCAGGCTAACGGGGTCAATCTTGATAGCATATGTCTATTGTATCATAAAGACAAATCCGNGCGATTGGGGTGTTGGCTACTGCTGTATAACTATTGTTAATGGGGTAAAATCTGTAGCCAGTATAGAAACCCGTTTTAAACTCTGCTCAATATCAACGTAGCAATACTCAGACGCCGAATACAGAGTCCGGGCTGGCCTAGACCATTAAGACGTAATCAAGTCCTGGTCGAAATTGTTGGCAAAGCGACGGGAGATATTGATTTTATGGGATTATGATATCATTTGATTGCCCCAGTTGATACATTTGGCGACTTTTAAAACGTCAATATGCAGTTCAGCATTGTGGCATCATGTGACCCGAGCCGTCGCTAGGTAACGTGTACGTACATTATTATAAGCTATCAATTCACTGAAATATAGGGTTTGAATTAACAATACGACGTCATGAGGTTCATGTTCGTGTTCACACGAACCTGAACCTTTCAGGGGTTCACACACATCATCCATAATCGCCATAGCCTATATTATGCATTCTCTCTGGTCGAGTAAACAATACATCGCCCAAGCATATTGTACTTTTTGTATTCCAATAACTCCATTGTAGTTAGTTTTGTGGTAAACGCTAAAATCTGCCGAGAAAATTGGTTGGTCAGACAACCATAACCCCTTACACCAGTGGATTTTCAAAATTTCGAAGAAATCTCTCGCGGCACTCCTGCGAGACGTAAATGGCACGCTAGTGTGCCGCGGCACACCGGTTGATAACCACTGGGCTTAGCCTACACCCTGATCTAACCTATCCGACAGTCAAGCCTAACCAAACCCGTTTCTTGTTTAACTTGACTTAACTATCGACAGCATAACCTTAGTGTCCTATAGTATGACATTATAACAACGAAAATATATGATTAATAAATAACATCGTCGCAATATCTGATTGGCATCACATATTGATTTCCTAGTTCTAGCCAATTTATACCAACTCACCGATCATTGCTTGGCAGTTGGCACACCAATCATCATAGCCCATCTAGCCATCTTGTAAACAGAGTGCTACATCCAACACTTGGTGACGCTGTAATCAAATGAGGGCTAATAAATAGCACTATTGTTATTTTTATACGGTATTACAGCGACGCTTATCGCTGTTTAGGCCTTGCGCGTCTCAACACAGATATTGGTGCAGCTCAGCATCTTCAACTTCATGCGGTGCAGTATCTTTCTCATATTCGTACTCATTGGACGACTTTCAATCACGCGCATTCACTCTCCAGACATCTCTTCTTGCATGGGCCTGTCTTCGGGTCTCGGCTGTCGACATTTTTTTTGAGAGAGCGCGGCTTAATCTGTTTCTGGGCTTTTCAATACACTGTCAGTAGAGCGGGCTAACAGTACCGTTCCTGGGCTAGTCTATAAAAGAGTCAGTGGAAAATTTGGACTCATGATTCTCTTGGAATGTTACCTACATGCTCTGTTGACTTTTTCGGTTATTTGTAACAGAATCTGTATACTTGTTAGCGTATTCTGTGTGCCGATACTATACTGCTGTACTACGCCGTCTGCGTTTGTTTTTGTCATCACAGAACCTAAATATTCACTGAATTTCTAACACTTATTTCCTCATTTTTGTTACTGTATGTCTGGTATGTATTTCGTTTCGATGAAAATGAATAGCTGGAATAAATTCTAGTAGATTTGCCTTCCAGAAAGATAGTCGAATGTTGACTGTTGTAGTTGCGTGCAGTAATGCGGAGGTAGAATCTGGCGGTGCGTCTTGGCGATTTCTATTTTCAAATGCTCCGATTTAAGAAAGATTGATCAAATATTTCAAGTCAACTGTAGAATTCCGCTTTACTACAGTGTAGAACAGTGGTTCCCAACGTGTGCGATATCGCCCCCTAGTGGGCGACTTTGAGAAACGAGTGATGAAACTACCAAAGTGGGCGATAAGGAGCGTCATTTTGCTAATTCCAAACCTACATCTCAGTGAAGGGATAGCTTATAATAATGAACACTTTACCTAGCGACGGCTCGGGCCACATAATGCCACAATGTTGAACTGCATATTGAC
>ATSW01013373.1:0-15041 GCA_000444245.1 Botryllus schlosseri | reverse complement strand
ACAATCGGCTCGCTAACTGACGAAAAGAGAACGAGAGTGATGGCGAACTTGAGTGTAGTTTTGGCGGCGCAAGATCACTCACCAGTGACGGTTGTCGATACTGCGTAAAATCTCGTCTCGTCCTCGGATGTCGCTTGGCTGAGAATCGATCCGGCAGCAATGGCGGCGATCAGCGCGAAGAAAAGGAAAAGCACCACAATAATCAGCTTGCTTTCGTTTCGATGCAGCCACGAATGTTTGGCGACGTCTGTAAGAACAGTCGATTTCCAGGGATCACCACTTCCACCACAATCATACTTGTACAAGCTACTGGATTTTCATAATGCGTAACCAGAACTAGAACTATTCATTTCTTAAAACTAGCAACTAGAACTAACGACCTTTATAAATCAAGATTCTAGCAACTTTCAAATGTTTATTTTAGTGTAAGCGGATAATCTTTCCACATGAACATCAGCACAAAGTTGTAATGGGCTGACTGTGAGTAGTGACGACTCTAAGGCTAGCACCGGCTGGAAGAACATTAAGCAACAGAGCCCCGGTATCACGATTCACGCCAAACGTCTACACGTGTTTTTAAGTATAGTTCGGCGACTAATCATTATTATTTTTAAATGCGTAGTAACCAATAGAACTAGAACTACTGACTTTTCGAAATCCCAACTAGAACGACACAAAACAGTATAGTTACTAGTTGGTTTAACGTCAACTAGATAGTTCGGTAACGCAGCGTATTTTTTGGGGGTCATGACGTCACATAACCTTGCTAATAGTACATATCCTAGCGTGACATCGCAGCGGGGTCACTTGACAGTGACGGTCGTTAACTGTGTTGTGCTTCTCGCTTTTTCGGGCCCTGTGTGTCGGGCAAGATTATCTTCATTAAAGACTTGTTTCTTTCTCCACAGTCCTAAAGAATCAGCTATAAAGGACACGGCTCTCGCTATCACTGCATCGTGATTGAATCCATTCGGTATTTCAACAATTAAATGTACATTGCACATATCTGATAAGGGATCTATGTTGTCGCCATTAATACTGATTTATGGCTCCTCGCCATGTGATCAGCAGAAGAGGTGTCTTAAAAGCCCAAAAAGCATAGAACGAAAGTGGCTGTGTTACAAGTCGTCGAATCAGCAATCTTAATAAGAAATATCTGCCTAGTGCCTGGTGTAAATGACCATAGTCGAAACACCATGAATTCCTGAAACAACTGATTCATGTCTGCTGACCTAAGAACTGCATTAACTGTCGAACGCAAATAAGTTCCCGGGATAGCAAGGTTACCGGATTACATATTTAACCAACCATACGTCGAAGACAGTCAAGATTCTTCCTTAGGCGCTCGCATTACCTATAACCAGTCAGTGTTATTTTTATCATTTTTAGAATTTTATTTTGGGCAGTTTTGGCATCGCCATGAATTCATATATGTATACTCGAATTAGTGAGTATCATAAAACAGCGAGAGTAAAAAACCGAATTCACAACGGTTTCGTTCGTGGTAATCGTGGTGTTTGTCGACAACTGTGGTCGTTCACACCTGGCTAAGTTTCTTCGTTTTTATTCCATGCTGCCGACTTATAGGCTTTTATCGGACACCACTTACACGGAAGATATGGCGAGGAGGAGCATATAGATAAACCTCCAACACTTGGGTAGGAATTCTGCAGTCGAGCTCTGTCGGATTCGAACAAGCAGCCCATTGGTGCTGAAGCTGCGGATTATACCACTGCGCTATCTTGCCACGCAATTGAAAACGGTGTTGGAGGGTCCATTCAACCAATACTAAATCGACTCCTTCTGCAATACATAATCCAAAAAGTCGATCCGATATGAGTGCATAATTACCTGCATTCACACACACACCACACACACCACTTATGATTACAATTCAAAATCGTTGCTGACACGTTTGGATCTCAGCCCTTAACTCGCTTAGCAACGGTTAGAATTCAAGAGTGGCTTTATTATTCAATATAATAAAAAAAATTATCCAACCGGCAAAGAAAAAAAACGTAAAAGACTAAATGTTTGTAGGCCTCCATTGATGAAGGTTTCGTCTATGCGATCGAGGCATTTTGCAGTATGTGTGTATGTTCAATTGTTCAAAATGTTCATTGATGAAACTATCCCTATTTTCCAACGAGATTCCGTCTATCAGTGATTGCACCATATGCTGATATTTTCATTAACAAGTTTAAAGCAAATGGAGTTATATATACGCATTAAGTAAAACGGAGCAGGGTTGCGCATGTCGGCCACATCAGGTAACAAAATGCACGAGGGGTGACAGCAGGAAAATTCATAGTCATTGAGCTTCACCTAAAAATTACGACTCTCGTTAACGGACTCCAAAATATGCTGATGACCAACTAAACCCTTGCTGTTGCGCGCAAGGATCCTCTTCTTCCTAATCGCTGGATATCATCTACTATAGTGGTTCTCAAACTGAAGGGGGGGGGCGTGAAAGAATCTGAAGGGGCGCGAAGCTACGGTCAACTGGAAAAAACTCCCGCTCTGTGCAATTTACCTCCGATTCATGCTTATTGCTCTGTGTATAGTCCTCATTTCATATTTGAGAATTCCATCATCAACACTCATAGTCTTCCATGCCAACAAACTATCCGTTGGGATCGCCAGCATTCTGGTTGCATTTGGGATATGATGAGGGGGCGGGATATTTTTCACTACCATAAAGGGGGGAGTGTGGAAAAAAGTTTGAGAACCACTGATCTACTACCTGGATTGATCAATCCACAGTACACCATACATTCATATTTCAGTACTCAACTTTTTGGGCTCGACCCTAAGATTTTCATTTGTATTATCCCTTGGGCGGTTAACCGCTGCCTTGCGAGGGGTTCACGGATCTCAATTTACAAATTTTTAGGGTTTCATTCTTGTTTTTTCGCTTCAGGCAGAATCATTTTAATACTTAGTAACATTTCTATCTAAAACTTTCATAAAAATCTATATTTTCAAGAAGCCCTATTTTTGGTAGTTTAAAATTGTCATTTATGCACATTTGGCAGCTGGTTCCCGAAATTCCCAAAATAAAATGCCCGCCTATATCCCACAAGGTGAGCATTCAGCGGTCCACGACTTTGTTCTGACCATGATAATCAGACATCGATGTAAGACTTGATTCTACAATAAAATTATCCGTAATTGGGCGTTGGTTGTAATCCAACTTGTTAATATGTGATATGTGTTATATTACCTGTCAAGTCAATTTACCAGTATTCCGTCGGAAAATAATTTGCAGTTACTCGTTACTGAAGTTTACCAGCGGCTAATAGGTAAATGCACTAGCTTTCAATTCTTCCCAGCCAATGAATACTACATGAGCAACTGAATGTGACGAAATTATCATTCTCAAGTAGATTTGACCCGATTCTACCTCGTTCACGAAACGGGTAGGTTTGCCCAGTATGCTTCCCAGAGACAATATTCTGAGAGTGTGGCTAGACGAAACCATGTCGACATGACAGTACGGGCCCTTTTATCCAGTGCATATACAATTCAGCCTGTTATTGAATTCGTATTAGTCACCCGATTAATCTAATTTTTGCGGATATATCATTTTCGAAGTAGTCTGGTGCACAAAACCATAGTAGTGAAGCACTATTAACCCCACATACAACAACAAATGGGTAGGTTCTAAGGAACGGCTGAAACAAGTACTAATTTTAGTATAATAAAACATAGTATAGATAACAATAAATGCCGTATGCCGTATGCCGTATGAAGGATATAGGCCTACTCACCTCTCTGTGAGTTGTTGACGGCCACGATTCTGTCGCGCTGTGCCTGTCAAATGATTCGGAACTTGGATTAAAATATACTCGTACTTTTTACTGTTGCTATTTCTACTCGTGCAGAATCGTCAAGAGGTCGTGATAAACGCGAACTCCTAATTCAGTTTAGGAAGATTAGACAAGATGATTCGATCTCGAGTATACATTACATTCGATACTGGTCTTTCGGGGCGTAAGTAGAAAGGGCCGCTGCTTCAAAGAGATCAACATCGAAAAAGAACTGTGACATCGGGCACTCTAGGCCGAGGTGGATGTTAGAGTAAAGGATCGCTACTGATGCGTGTCGTTCTACATCCTCCTATCTGTTCATGACATCGCATTGTGTCTTATCGCATTGTACATTGTGTGTGACTTGTTCAGATAAAAATATAACCCAACCATGTTATGTTATGTTATGTTATGTTATGTTATGTTATGTTATGTTATGTGACGACGTTCCCTTCGATCTTACCTCGATGCCCGACATATTTCCCGCACTATTTGTCGCTTTGAGGACGAACCGAATACGAATGATCTGCCGTTCTTTATCAACAGCGGAATAAATCGCTCATTTCCAAGTGATTACCGATCCTGATTACGTTGGATGGAATGATAGGTCACGGAAATAATGGGCCCTCTTAAGCAAGTTCGTAATCGTTAGCGAAGCCTTTCTCCTCACAGTACTCGCACTCAGGGCTGATCACAGCGATTCGATGACTCGAATCCAAATCTGTTATGAATTTTTATCATTCCAATTTAGTGGTGTAGTCAGAGACGCTATTTTATTGTATGGAAACGGTTGACCCCTGTTATTTTATGAATTATCGTGGCAAAAATAGTATTAGACTGCGGCAACCTTGAAGCATATCATTCAAAAGATGTGGCAACCCACATTCATAGAAACTATATTCCCCTGATGTAATCATGGCGGGCTGGTGGTATTGTGTCAGATCGCTTACGGCTTATTAGTAGGGCTGGGAAAAATCAAGTACCAGAGTGATTCGATTCCGAATCACGTAATATGCTTCGNGTCGAGTCGAGTAATCGAGTANCACNCATTATGACGTCATAAGAGAATGCAATACGTCAAANTTCAAATATNTACCGTTTATGCCACNACAAAGAATAAAATGCCAGTGATCCATCNCATAAAAGATACTTTGGTATTTTTTCGACCATACCGATTTCATTACACTTGGTGACAATGATGTGGCATTATCATGACATCGGAAATGTGCTTCGTCCAGAAACCTTCGTAGTTTTGTACCTATATNTTATCATATGCTACGATACCGCCAATCAGGGATTCAAGGCTTATCGAAACTACAATTGTCGCTGATAAATTGACTTTCAGTGGTGAGAAGCGTATAATTTCAGTACTCCAAAAAATCGTATTTTACTACTCGACTCGAATCATCAAAATTGATACTCGATTCAGATTGGAGTACTCGAATCATTGTGCCCAGTCCTACTTATTAGCATCAGTATGTTGGAACTAATTCAACTTCAAGTGTAACTGTCAATCTTTACATTTGAACACCTCAAGTCTGTCTTAGTGTTATGAGGTCACATCGACTCTGAATCAACTTACTGTTTGTCAAGCCTTATACCCGCGACCCTAACCTGCAACTGATTGCGCTCAACTGATCGCTGCCGCAAATTCAATGAATATTCCCATTACACCGCAAATACAAGGTTGTGATGGAAATGGAGAAAACACGGGAAAATTCCACAATTTCGCGACGTAATTTAAAAGCCTCAGGCATAGGTAATTTAATAATTCGTTTGCGATCATTTTAATCATCATTCCAGCACTTGAGTTGCCCGTTGCATCATCGTTAATCATGTCGGTTCATCGAAAAATTTAAAAACACCATGATGAATTCGCTTTAGGTTCGGTTTGGATTTACTTCTCTCTTTCCTTCAAACGCCAGATACAGCGAAGCAGAAATGTCCAGGCGCACCAAAGGCATTGTCTGACGTTGTGTGCAGCAGATATTTCCATCTTCCCTGATTCTTTAAATCTCAAGAGCGATCCGATCTTGTTCTTTCCTAAGCCGGTGGTCAGCTTGATTCGATAATTTGCGTCTAGAAGCGCCTCTGGTAGAGTCTGAGTCGTCAGTTTGATAACCCATGGTATAAAATTTGTGGCCAATATATCTTTATGATCGGAGATGACCAGGCCTGTTTATTTTTGGATTTCTCCAAAAATAACAAAAATAGCTTAGTTTTGGATGTTTTTAAACTTTATTTTTGTAGAATCTCCAAAAATAAGAAATGAAGGTGGTTTTAGTCCTAATACTACTAGAAAACGTCACCGAAAGTATGTTATTATCATGTATATACATGTCCTCCAATACATCCTCATCATCTGTGATCTTGATCTAACATTCCAATAGTTTCGTCACAAAGTCTTTGGTCTGGAGAATTCCCTCCAAAGAAAAATCAGTGAGAGACACCCGGTCGAGACCCTTTTCCCACTTGATTTTCGAGAAATCGGACTCGACCATCGCAGTTGTGAGAAACAATGGGCCTATAGGGGTCCAAAGAATGTTGGATGGCTGCAAACTCTCCAATCTCTCAAGCCTTTGCTCCTAACGAGGGCTCGTCACCAATGCGCTTGAAAGTGACATCCATTTTGCATCGGAGATATATGGATTGGAATTGGTCTTCGATATTCTGTATCTCCTCGCGTGTCCACTTGTTCGACAGTTGACCCCCGTGTCTGTTGATCAATTCACTGAGCTGCAAATAAAGTAGCCTGTACTGTTGTTGTTTTTATTATTAGAATCTAAAAGAGCAAGACGAGTTTGTTGTGTCCTCGCATCTAGTGCCCACTAGGTTGCATCACTTGGAGTGGTAGACAAGGCGAGACCCTTTCAATGTCGCCAACTTACATTTTCTTTATGCTGTCGATGAGCCATGCAATGAGGTTCCTGTCTGCCTCGAACGTAGGCTGCATCTCTTCGTCGATATTCTCGAGAACGTCGAGGACTGCACAGTGCTAACCCCTGATCCTCCACGAAGTTGCGTGCCTCAGTGAACTTGACAGCCAAGCACACTCTAACCAGAAAACCTTCCTTTTCGCGGGTGTCATTGTCCCTGTACTCGGTTGGGCACAAAGCTAGAAGACGTTCGACCAGGCGATGAATCTCCTCCTCCTGCTGCTCCACGATCAGGGGCCAAGTCCCCGAAGCTTCGTGACGGTGGTGCTCAGCTCTGTGGCCATGCAACCGAGGACGGTCGGTTGGATCCACCACTGCGGCGAAGGTGCACAGGCCGGACTTTTCCCGTTCATAACCTCGAGGAGTTTGGTACAGTGTCCAGTCAACAAAGTGGTCAGCTTCTTCATTGACAACAAACGAGTGTCTACAAACTTGGAGCACGTACTTTCATCTCCTGGATCAAGTTCTGTTGCCGTCTTTGGCAGCTATTCAGCCCCATCCTCGTGTGGACGGTCCACTGGTGCAACCCGTACCACACTAGCACGATTTCATACCCTGCCGCCTCTTCAACCCTTGTCACCACGCCAACCGTCAACACCTCCGTATAGTGAGTGGAAGTACTTTTAGCGTATGGGAGACCCCCGTCCTCACACACATGCTGATTTTTTTGTATGTGTGTGTGTGTGTGTGTGTGTGTGTGTGTGTGTTTGTGAGTTTTCTGGTTGCTTCAAAAGTATTTACACTGCCCTGACTCGTTTATTTCACTGAAAAACTTAAAAAACATCATCCAAAAAAGGCTTATTTTGGATGTTTTCAAATCTTATTTTTGGAGAATCTCCAAAAATAAAACCCAATATCCAAAAATAAACAGGCCTGGAGATGACCCACATTTCATCTGCAATGCGAGGGAACTTCTTTGAATTTGATTTTATGCTCAAAAAGAAGGTTTGATTGCCTAGCTTTTCATGTATTCATGCGTATACGAAGTAATGATCAATTTCTACAAGCTCCGAAGACACTTCACGTTATCATTCTGCTCCTATATCTGGAGTAGCCAGTGGTACATCCGTTCATGAATATGGCCGAGCCCAATGATTCGAGTACAGCAATCTGAATCTAGTAATAATTCTCATGATTCCAACATACAATGCAGAAATATGCAAAATGCAATAATATCAAATTTCAATATTTCTTGCCGGTGACATCATTATTGGTGGTACGGTTTTTCATACACAATATTCATTTCAATTCTGTAGTAATTGCTGACGATTACCCCTGGACATCATGATCAGCAGAAATATTCGAGTATATTTCAATATGAATTTGAATATATTGGTCAATTGCATTAGCAGCCCAGGGGTGAGTAAATCTGTTACTTATAGGATGGCATTCATCAACTCAATGCATTTGAGGGCCGCACTAATTGAGATTATAACCCAATACCGGGACCTGTGATATCGTAGGCCCCGCCAATATCCTATCTGTTTATGTAACTATATAGTAACCAAGGACACGGGGATAATACATTTATATACAGCTAATCACATATTGATTCGTCAAGAAATTAACCAGACTTGGATTCAACTTCAGGACACACAATGCTGACATCATCATAACCATTTTACCTTTAAACACGCTTCAGCAAATGGTTTCCCGTGTTATTATTATCCAAAACCTACTTTGTTTACGTTCTTTCGTGAAAACGACAATAACGTAAATTGCTGTTGTCTTAAATATTATATTACTTCGGTTGCTTTATTTAGCAGCTCGTAATTTTATAAATTGTGCTATAATTAAGAAGTTCGGTCCGTGGTGCTTTAAATTGCTGCAACGTATTCGTTACATGACAATTCAAACATGCATGGTGACGTCTGCCGTCGAAACAATAATCCAACAACAATAGTCGAATCTTTATGGAAAGTCAAGCATTCATCTTCAACTTTTCACTTTTTGGATTACTGTGAACATCTTATTATGAATGAAATGTGACCGAATATATGAATGAGTGTTACCTAGCTGCACCTACAATCCTACATAAGGGACGAATCTAACATGCGCACTACTTTGTGTTTCCAAGCATAGGCGCCGACTTTTATTTTTTTACGAGGTGGCGAATCTTGTGACGTCCTAATTGTTATATATCGATGACGTCATCGTCGCACTAAACCGCACTTTACTACATGCCGCTGGTGTACGTGCAGCGTTAAACCATTCGTATGACATTTTAATACTGGCCCTGCACTTATTAATATCAAACCAAGCGGTCGAGTTATTAAATGGAATCTTAAAACTGTACGATCATTTGAAAATGTAACTGCGCTACTAGTCCGTCCGACGGAATGCATCGACCAAAAATCAGAATTTACGTCACTGAGAATTTGGAGTTGCATCAATGTTATTCACGTGCAATGCGCCGTGTGAGGTGTGAGTAACGAAATAAATTAGACACTGGCCTGGCAAGTTCACAAGTAACACACGACAACTATCGAACACGAGGTTTCAAGCAGATAATAATAATAATATTGATGATTACAAATGCGAAATCGCGCAGCCAATCAATAATTGCCTCTTGCGGTTTCTGGCTTCGCGTTGATTAGCTCGCATCGCGTCAATTGTTTGCAGATTAAACAGGGATTTTGGCGGTATTGGTACATTTCCCGATTTACGTTCGCGAAGCATTTTGGGAGTACATCGGTCAATTCGTAAATTCAATTTGCATGTCGACGGCCGCCAACACATACTAATTGAATTACGTGCTGACGGCTGCACATATTTCCTTCTACGGCCGCAGGTTGGCTTACCGTGGGCTAGAACTAATTCCACTTCCGGGCGCATGCCGCGATCTTATCAATTGAAATTCGCTGTCTACCAAATGCCCAATGGTTTAATCTTCGATATTGTTGTTCTCGATACGAGTACATCCAGAAAACAAGTTTATCGGAATATAGAAGGTTCCCTGTTCAAACGAATCGAATAAAATCAGAATTTGTGCCAGCCAGAATCTCGTGTGCATCAATATTTGACAACGGCATGGCATCGCCTACTGCACGTTAATAACGAAAGGAACACTGAAAAATGACTTTGTGCGACAATTTCGGAGTACGAATGTATCAAGTAGACAACAAGAAAGATGGATGATTGCAAACGAGAAAGCGCGTATTCTAATCAGTATAGTCACGAATGGGTTTTGAGTTTGACACCGTATTGAGTAGCTTTCGTCGCGACAATTTTTTCTCATTATATCGGTGTTTTAGCAGTATTGCTGCATTTCCCGATTAATCACACTGGCATAGCCTTGTTAGAGAAACGAATATGCGCAGAAATCAATTCCAATTTGCAGGCACACACCAACACACCCTCCAATTTCGCGCTCCGATTACGAAGACTATCACGAAGCTAGCTAGCAAAAAATGGTTTTGTGAACGAATGTGGGCGCACATAATTTAGATTCTAGAGAAGCAGATCGTCTATTTAGGCGCCTGGTTGGGAGAGGAGATCTAGGATGGTGTCTGTGTTGACGATTTAAGGCTTGGCAAGGAGTCCGGAAGTGCTGTCAATTAGAGAGTCCCTGATCTCTGATGAACAATTAAATACGCGCGCGTATTACGCAGCCTCGGCGACAGTTTCGCAAATCAAAATGTCCGGACTTGATGGCACCGATTTCAGGTGGTTCAGACCAGACTTGGACAACTAGACAATTTTCAGCTTTTCCAAATTAGACTAGAATTAGAATCAGAGCTACACTATGTTTTACAAATTAGATTAGAATTAGAATTAGAACTACAGTTTTTTTTTCAAATTAGATTATAATTAGAATTAGAATTACTGGGTTCGCAAAAACTTGGAAATTGGACGAAATTGTGAATGAGAAATAAATACAGCAAAAATAAAGTTCAGTTCATATCAAATTAAAGTGCATTACCATAAGCATGAGAATGGTGAACGTCTGTACACGAAGCTTGGCTCGTTTTGTACTATACCAGGGGTCACCAACACGAGGCCACATGTGGTCGGCGATCTGATTTGTGATTTTGGAAGATCGCGAAGTAAAGAGTCTTGAAATGCTGAAATTGATTTCACTTTCAAATTATTGTAGTTGTTTCAAAATTAGCTATTCGTCTGTGCCCAACAACACTATTCGTCACTAACTGAAACGGCTTCGGCGATGGCAACAGCATTCCATCGATGGAGAGTCAGCTGATATTAGCATATTGTCCTGACGTGCAAAACCGAGACGCTTAGAAAATGACCTAGTCCCACAAGATCAATCTTTAGGATGAAATATTGTTTCAGCTAATAACATGTCTGGCTAGTCCCAATATCGATTCATTAGTCGATGAAAAGCGTGATCAGGTGGTATCGTGAGTAGCTCATAGTTCAAAATAAAATTAAGTTTATGATCATAATTATTCTTGTTGTATTTGTACTTCTTTATTAAAATTACTACTTTTGTGGTAACCATGCCCATCGCCCATGCAAGTGAGCACGGCGTTGTACTAACGTAAAGTTTTAAAAACGTGATCGCAACTTGATGTTGTTCGCAGACTACAAGCTACTATGCCAGCATGGCTATTATTCTTCACAATAACTACTATGATTGTACGGACGGTGTCAGTGATGCGATGGCGGCTTGGCACATGGACTTCCCTGCGCGAGAGGGATATTCTTGTTGCAAAATGTCGCGGACAAAGAGGCATTTTCAGCAATACAATTAACTGGATTAGAATTAAAATTAGAGCATGGAAACATTCAACAAATTAGATTAGAATTAGAATTAGACCGCAGCGACATTTCACAAATTAGGCTAGATTAGAATTAGAATTAGAGCATAGAAACATTTCACAAACTAGATTAGAATTAGATTACTGGAATTTCGCTCTAATTTAGTGAAATTAGACAACTAGAATTATCTAGTTGTCCAAGTCTGGTTCAGACCTTTGTTGTCTTTTAGAACTCAAGCCATGATATACATCTTCTGATCGTTACGTTCAAGTATTAGCGGCAATCTATTACGCACGTTGAAGTCCGTTTGCAGCGATTCGAAGTAATTCTGTATCGCGATGTCGCTCTTTAATCAATATGACATACAGCAATCACTAATTAGCGTAAACTCGATAGCATTGTCTCCAAACCAGCGAGAGATAGGAGCGAAAGCATGCTAGACCCGAGAAACGATAGAGGCCAGCAATGACATCTTTTGCACCAGGCCTATTACAGATGCTATTGCGTAGGCCAGCGATGATATCGTGCACACCAGGTCGAAGCCGCCAATGCAGATGCGATTGCGCAGTCAAGCGATGATATAGTGTGAACTGGGCCTATTGCAGATGCGACATGCGATTGTTCAAGTCAGCGGAACCATGCTCGTTCGAGACGCGATAAATCAAGTTCGCGACGATTGCCATGCGCACGGGAATGAATGACCTAATTTCTCGACCATCTCAGCGGGAGATCATCACATAATCTTCTCGCTAATGGACACCATGCTTCTCGCAAATCGTCTGTGCCGAACACTAATAAAACACAATTATTGAATTGCAACTGAATATTAGAGTTAGAATGTTCATTTAAAAATAACGGTGTTTCGCGTTTCAAATAGGAGGGTTCGACCCCCGAGACCCCCGTGGCTACGCACCTGGCACACGCGCGTATCGAAATCGAAGACGTCTCTAACGAGGTCGCATCGATTCGGCTGGTTACTAATTGCTGGTCACAAATCATTTGGGCGTTTGAGCATTTTGTACGAGGTCACCTCGTAAGTTGGCGCCTATGTTTCCAAGTACAGCATTTAGAAGGGAGATCACAAAGTTAGCTGATCCGGGAGCATGCCAATCGTCTGATTAAAAACTGTTAATCGAGAAGCATCATGCAGGGCAAGGTTATGCGCGATGATTACCTCGAGATGTGCCGAGTTTTTAATCAAGTGGTGTGTGCGGTGTTATCTGTTGCAATTTCGGCTATTTTGATGCTACAATAATACTACCTGCCGAAGTACCGTAAATCTCCATTAAATGCACTTCAGTCCGAGTTTAGGGCGCACCTATTTCAAGGGCATACGACGTGTGACACTGCCAGAATACTTGGTTATTTCAATGTTAAGTTCGAGTTATTATATAGTCGAAATTATTTTCGTTGCTGTTTGGCCGTGCCACTTCGTCTCATCAGAGTTGGAGCCTACGCATAATTCGATAATTTAAATGTATTATTAATATATGAACATAACAAATACAACTAAACTTTCACTAATTCTATAATTTTACAAATAGCTCAGTGGCCCACCAGTGGGCCATGGCCCACCTTTTGAGAATCCTTGGTCTATAATTATTCTTGAGGAAACCATGCCTAGCGAGAGCTCAGAAATATTGAATTGGCACAATCTGCAAGATGCTTATAAATAGCGCAGTGTACACTATTGCAGGGGGGGTAGCCATGGTGTCTCGGGGGTGGAGTTTGAGAACCACTGTTGTAGATGGCGGTCCGGCTACCTCGAGCCCTGATTAGTACCTAGCATTCAAATACGCTGCAGCCTTGTTCATCCTTATTTCAACAGGCCAGAGGTGGCCAACATGCTGCAGACGTACGGTCGCATGCAGCCATTAAACAATAATTATGCGGCCCTCAACACATGGTTAAATTAGCGTGTGTTGGCGACCGTCAATATGCAATTTGAATTATTAAAGAATTGGTCCCCAAATCTATGAGAGAATTTCAACTTGAAAATTGTATTCGCGCTTTGCGTGACTCATAGGATAACTTGGATTTTTCGTTTTTAATGTAATAGTGTAATCTGAGCACCACTGTGCAAATGCAAGGCGCAGAGGAAAATGATGCACCCCATAAAGAAATACCAAGTCGTATCGGGTGCGTCTCACGAATGAAGGTTTTTCTCGTACGTTTGGCCGATTCCAATGCATATTTCGACTATATACCTACAATCCTGATGAAAGGTCAAGAAAATGCAACAAAGTGATTAATAGAAACCGGAAGATGCATCTTCATTAATGTTGTTCCGAAAATTTTCGAAGACGCCCCTCCCTCCATCATCTATCGTTTAACCTGATCACGTGCGCTAAGTATGGAAAATACGTGAAAGTAATATATGAAACAACCAATGTTATCGACTAAATAATTTTTCCAGTTGTAACATTTTTTGCCCTCCGCGCGAGTATGATGGTAATCCACGTACAGTGATGGAACAGAACACCGCAAGCGTTCTCCGCGGTGGGAAGTTCCCAGTAGCCAATTTAACATGAGTAATGAATACATGACGTCTAGATTGGGCCACGACGACTCTCCGCCGGAATGCGGCCGTATATGCTATATATGGAATCAAAGCAGGGCCGTGAATAACAAGGAGGTTGAGCTCCCCTGGATTAGGCTTACTATACGGAATGAGTGAGTTATCTGATCAGGGGTGTACGAGTTTCGAGTAAACGGTAAAAGGGTGTGCCACGACGAAAAATGTTGAAGAGCACTGTATTAAAACACTCAATACCGTTAATTAATAAGTAAAGATGAAACTTGACAGCATTATAAATGCGAATTTAGAACGTCGCAAAAGTAGAAAATGAAATGATGGTTGAAATAATAACTCCATTACAAAAGAAGAAAGTGGCGAGATAGCGCAGTGGTATGATCCGCGGCTGCAACACCAATGGGTGCGGGTTCGAGTCCGACCGAGGTCGACTTCCGAATTCCGATACCGAAATGTTGGAGGTTTACATAGGCTCCTCCTCGCCACTTCATCCGCGTCAGCGGTGTCTTACAAAAGCCTGGAGGTGGGCCGTGCTATAAGTCGGCAGTTACGGAAAGTAAGAAGAATATCGGCCTGGTGTAAATGACCATAGTAGTCGACAAACACTATTAATGCCCAAAAAAACAACAAAACAAAAGAAGAAGAACGAAAAATAAAATCGATAATGATTTTATTTTTCTTAGCTTCTTTCACAAAAGCTGTTGCGATTTTTTGAATCTGAGAGCGGACCGATTCTGCATCTCTGAATGTAAATATCATTTGTGGTTACATCGGGCATTGTTAACTCAGCCATTACGCGTGAAAAATCAGGCTTGTGGGACAAGTTGACTGTTAATTAACGGCAGGGCCGTAACAGCACTTCGTCAGGCCCCCCAAAACTTCGGTCTTGGGCCCCCCATAGGGTTACAGAACGAACCCCTCAGACCCCCCAGACCCCCCTCCGGCGATACCCTTTACCGCTATTCATCAGATTCATTGGGAGTTTGTTTAGTGAATCAGCTTTTGTCGCCTAAGCGCGCGAAGCGCGGAAAATTTCTAGAA
>ATSW01013372.1:0-13899 GCA_000444245.1 Botryllus schlosseri | reverse complement strand
GTCTCAGCACGCCCGTTCCAAGCTTACCTTGCTACATATTGATAACGCAATCGGACATCTAACTACATTTCTCAGCGCGTATTTGGCAGAATATCATCGCGATCGATACGCACTACTCATTCATTCCTTGCCAAACCCATAAATGATAGTCAAGTAGCTTGCCTAAGCTGTATTGAACGAAAAGACTTTGCCAGCCGTACCGGTATATCGACTGGATGAAAATTAGAGGCGCCAACGCGAATATTCAAGTCGACGTCACAATGCCTCAAATCAAGCGTTAAATTTTACCATGGACAGAAACTGAAAAAACCTGACTTCTGCAGCTCCACTACGTTCTACTGCTAGGCTTAAATATCTGGTTCAGCGCCGCCGTGTCCAGCAGTGTCTGTGATTCGAGCTCGCGAACAACCGCGCATCAGAAATTAATTCCACTTGACAAGCTGTCCCGTAATGAACTGATTATCCCTCGGCTCCTAAGGAATTGAGAATAGTAATCAGCCAAGGCGCCATCCGTAATCGTAGAGAGCTGCCGCAGGTATACACTAGCCTTCGTTACGATCCTTAAGACGCGAGAGGTGTGTTTGAGGTATGATCGTCGGCCAAGCAATACATAAGTGCACAAAACATGTTCCCCATAATTATATCCTTCGTTCAGCAACGTTAACATACAGCAGCAATATCGTTTCGGATGGGTGATCGATTTCGTGGCCACTGCGCATAACTTTGCAATCATGCAGTCCAATTGACAACTGGAGATGTGTCGAAAGTAGTCTGAAGCAACGGCGCTGTAAGCTCAATGGGATCACTCGTTCCAAGTGTTTGATCTACAAATAGCAGCAGCTCAACAAATCGTGAATCTGTTGAATATCGCCGCAAGGTTCAAGTCGCGGCATTATCGAAGCATGTTGCAAGGGCTGCGCTTATTATTGTTGCTTTACACGCATAGAAAACAACTTCTTCACATATATTCTGCGCTAGTTGCTCACCTCCGGATGATGCAATTGGGAAACCACCATTGTTGCCTGTCTACGGCGTTCTGCATATACGCAAATCGACATAAGTCCATCCGCATAAACTGTACTGTGTTAGCTTTGTTGATCTGGCCTGTAACCCTGGAGTTATGGTGTTACGCATTTCTAAAATATAGGCATCGCTCATAGGAACACGATATTTGGCCATCACGAAATAACGAAGGACCATCGGCTAATCTCAAAATGTCTTAACACTGCAGTCACATTCGTGGAGGTACAAAGCTGCGCGTTCATTTTTGATTCACTGAACAAACCCTCGTGCCCGTGTAACTCCACTGTTGAATCGAGAAGAAAGCCGCGATTCCGATACAAAAAAGGATTATTTTTAGAGTACGCGAAGCTAGGCCGATAAAGGCTGCTATGACAGTGTAAACAGGGGACAGCTTCAAAAAGGGTTTTCAGATATAATCTTGGTGTAGGCAAGTTACTAGACGGTGATATGAATTTTGAAATTTCTTTTTTAGTCGATAAGGTTATACGGACACATGCAATATCAGGAAATTGTCCCATATACCTTAATTTTGAACGAATGCAGCCATAACGACCATATGCAATCAAAATGTTTATGAAACAATAACCAGTTAATCAGGAAGAATTCGCGATTACAGAGCACCGACTACAAAGACTGTATCACTAGATTGTTAATTGTATTTTTCACCCTAGAGTGGTTAGAGCACTGGCCTTGCAATCCGCAGGCCTAATTTCGAATCACAGCAGCGGCGTGCACATTCTAATCCTCTGTCGGTTTCGACAGGCCATCCGGTAGTAAAACGCTGCTCCACGTGGATCACAATGACGGATTATACAGAATTATCGCTGGTTCGGACATATTTCTCACAACCGAATGGCGGAAAATTGGCATACTTTTATGAATCGATTTTGCTGACAGTTGACAGACCACAGCAAAAGCAAATTCTCGTAGATTAAACAATATCGCCACCACGAGGATGTCGTGAATTTCGCAAGTTCATAGCCGGTAACGTCACACGTAAAATGCGAATCATCGTTGATGCAAAAGCGAAGATGAATGCGTCTGGACTAGCGGTGGTTCAGGTGGTGCGATTGCGAATCCGCTAGGTGCAAGCACATACCGACCGCCCTTGAGGCGTAACAGTGACATAAGTCCGTACCTGAGGTGCGCTTAAGGTAGGGTTACCATATGCCCTCTTTTAAGAGGTTTTGTCCTCTTTTTTGATTTTTTTGGAAGTGCTCTTGGAGGACGCCTAACTGTCCTCTTTTGAGAATGTGTCCTCTTTTTGGAGAATCTTGGTTAAATGTACGTGGAACTTGAACTGAGATATAGGGAATCAGCGGTCAAGTAACGGTCCGACGGGTTTTTCGGGACTTGAGCCAGAAAAATGACCTTCTTTTTAGTCAACCTGCCACAAACTCAGGAAAAATTGACCATTTTTCCGGAATTTATTCCATCTTTGTCAGTCTGAAAATTTTGAAAAAGTGTCCTCTTCTCAGATTTCCAAAATATGGTAACCCTAGCTTAAGTCAAAGAATAGGACAGATACAAACACGCAGAGGTGGTCAGTAACGAAGTACTTCTACTTTTTCGAAGTACTCAAGTAGTTTTCCTCTACTTCTGGTACTTACTCAAGTAGATCTGAATTTCACTACTTCTACTTCTACTTCATAATATTTTGTGATCTACTTACTTACTTCTCGCTATTTTCAGTTTGTCAAGTAGAAGTAGTGAAATCCTCCAATCAGGAAGATAGCTTGAGAAATTTCGGGGCTGTTTTCACGGGGTATTGACATTTAATTTTCATAAAAGTTGAGTTAAGCCCAGAATTTTCGTCGCGCTTCGCGCGAAGTGAATACGGAGTAACCAGAAGTATGATTTCACGAACTTATCGGTGAATATAATTTAGGTAGCGGGTTGGCGTGGTTCCGTTCACACCGCATTGTCGCCCTTCGCCATATCAAGTATTTCATCACAGTATATATGGCTTATCATAACGTTTGAAACTGATGTTTCGCAATCTAGCATTTACTTATCATATTGTAATCAAGCTGTCCATGGCGTGTCCTAATCTAGAAAAGTGGACTCTGCCTTTTTTTAGTTTTAGAGCTGTTTTAGCATACCAACCTTCGAAACTTTCTGGACTAAAGACATTGAATATATATTCCGTTTTTAGATTTAGATTTCACTTTCAATTCCCAGTACCATATATTTTGATTTCTAATTTATATCAGTTCTTTTGTCTGGATAACGTACATGTTGAAGTATAAAAACAAGTGTAGTAATGTCTTCAATTTCCAATGTCTTCAATTTCCACCATATTTTTTATTAACGCTTACTAATCGCACAAAGTATTTACACCGTATCCAACACAACATCTCCGTATTGCTCTTCGACTAAACTACAGGCCTTATAATATGGGGGAGTGCGCAGTACCATGATATTTTCTAAAACGTGCTGGTCGAGTAAACAGAGAATTAGTATCGCATTTCCATATCAATACTATCATTTTCATCCCATGATGTGGACGAATGCTTAAATGCTATCGAAAATTGGGGACCTGCTGGTATGCATCAATATGAATCAAAGCTCGTCACCTTTCGCACAGCTCAATTTGCACCTTTTTACAATCCATGTGAGCGAATTAGGATCGTTTTCACAACTACTTACTTACTTGAGTACTTTTAAAGTCAGTCAATTCTACTTCTACTTCAAGTAGTTTTAGGTTGCTCATGGAAGAAGTACTTCTACTCGTACTTGAGTAGATTTTTTAGTCGCTACTTCTACTTCTACTTGAGTAGCTTTCTTGACTACTTTGACCACCTCTGCAAACACGCATGCTTAAGTAGCCGTTGTGGGGTATGTTTGCATCAATTTTATGAGTGAGTTGTCATGCTCATGACAGCTGGGTTTAGGAGTCCCTGATTAGTGGTAATTTACAATGTTTTCGGTTATTGCGCCTATTTGTAGTGCCATTGGTCATTTTGCGTAAGACGCGAAGATTCATCTTGTAATTTCGAAAGGGGAAACCAGGGCAAAACTCGATCAATTGCTAGAAGTATCCGTCCCATCGACCGAATATTCTTTCTGGAACTACTAGAACACTTTTAGACCTTTATTTTGTACTGCAACTGGAATAAATTTCGGAAGGTCTTTGAAATCGTCACTTATGCTTGTGATAGAGTGGAAATTTATCGCAAATTCCATTTGCATATAGAAACCCTGACTACATTGACCACCTCTGCTGGCAATCTGGGCCTGTGTTTCTGTCTTCGTCTGTGCTACATTGCCAAGCGACCAAAAATCTATTTGCCCTGTCTTCATCAAGGCTTGTGACAAACGGACCGCATTAGTCACTCACTACGCCAACGGATATTAAGTATCTTTGTCAAAAGAGTGCAGCGCTATATCTCAGCTCCGACTGCTAAATGTAGCATGATTTCTCCTAAATAGCGTAAGCGGAAATAATAATCTTGAGGTAGTAAGAAATCATCGGAGATCGGATTTTGGCTTTTTTGTCATTATTCTGTATGGGCGTCACTCGAATATTTAATGCATTGTCAATCTGACCAGGAGCTAAATTCTCCACATCTCTATTAACTGCACAGATATGACTCGGTTGGATTTGACGTTAACTATTTACAGCAGGTCCGCCTCCGCCACACTCTGCCTATACCAACATCAACGCACAAAACCGCGTATCTCGAACAACTATATTTCTAAAACAACCCAAGAACCAAATTAACGGAGAAGAAAAAGCCAAATCACTTGCAACCAAAACGTTGAACAGTAAACGTAAACACATGCGTCGTGCACAGCACAGGTGCGGGAGCAAGTTTGAAGGCGCCTAGCGACATTGCAACAACGACCTACGTCACTCATCCATTGTGACGTAAAATCAGACGTTAGGTGGCGGCGTTAAAGCCTCATACACAAAGCCTGGTAACGCCGTTGAACGCGTATAAAAGAAAGCTCCCAAATTGTATTACGCGAGCAGGCGGGCAGATTGCAGATTCATAACTTTGGTGACTATATAGAGACATACACATCATTTGCATGCGAAAGGAACTGAACATATGAACTCAAGGTCACAGTGTTGGCTCAGTTGGCTCGAAAAATTTGAATACAGTACACAAACCACAGCTTCCCGGCTATACGTCCCACGGCGCCAGCATATTTCGACCTCCACACACAGTGATGGTCAGATGAGAAATTGTACTCAGCGTTGTGCAATACATGTACCGTACTCAACCAAAAGTGACGCCGCAAATTTCTGCTGAATGGCAAGTAAAAGTATCTACTCCAACACATGCCAAAACGACTTCCAGTGCAAGTAGTAGAAAAGCAGGGGTCAGAAAACTAACGAAGTAACTAGTTTCAAAGAGTAGATTTTGTGGAGGGGGCGCGCACTTTTACCAGTTAACCGGAAGTTCCAACTTCAAAACTAGCCAAGTGCATCTTAGCGAACAATGCCACTTGATTAATGACTATATAAGGTGTGATTTCTGAAATATATAGTCAGTTACCTGCATAACGAGGCTATTTCGGCCAGTTGTATCACGCTATAAGGGAGGCAAACATATTCCAAAAGTACTTTATGCTTGGCAAAATTGCTGGCGTAATACGACAGTAGCTCTGTCGTAAAATGTAGGTGAAATCTACATGAGTACTCCACAAGAATACGAGTACTTCGTTACTGACTACCTCTGCTTCAGGGTAACACATTGTATGGTGTCATTTGACTTACGAAAATTCTGCATGTAAGCGTCGCTATACGGCTTTACAATATTCCGAGCTGGCAGGACAGAAAGGAAAACATGCGTTCCTTGATATCAAACATCCGTACGGGACAGGCAAAAGAGCAAGTTCCTTTTGAAGATGCCGTCTTTCACCATGCACGCTCGGTAAGGACGGCCGAAATGCGTTCGCATTTCAGACCGGACGCATGCACGCCATGCAACTGCCGCATACTCACTGTTGTTCAAGTGGTCTTCCTTCGCATTTTTGGGCGTCTTGTGCGAAGAGTGATCCTTCGACTTGCCGAATTTGAACGGGAACATTCTCGATTTATCTCCGTGTTTCATATAAATTTCCCAAGTGTGATCACATTGAACAGTATCGCGCACGGATGGCAAAGGCCTTTTGTCGCCGGTAAGTATCCAACAGATCGCAGCACGCTTCCTTATGTGACTAGAGCGAGCCGTGTGCACGGGGTATTATGATTAAGTGCACGGCATAGTGACTAACTCAAGCTATATGCAGAAATAAGATGCGTTCTTAAAATCCGGTGCGTCATGTGTACGGGCTATAGTGAAAAAATCAGCACCTAGATCGGTGGATCTTAAGCCACAACTCAAAAGCAAATGTTGAAAACTTCGATGCAATGAGATTCTGCTGCAGTATCTTTGGTAATACACATATTATATATGGTTCTGTTGATTTGGAGTGCCTACAAGGCGAAGTAGGCTATAGTATTAAAAATACTAGCTTGATTTTTATTGTTCGTTTTCTTTTCAAAGAACTGCTACTTAGCAGTTTGCTAACTCTCTATTATACTGCCAATTGTCGCTAAATTGTACCGTCGAATGTAACGAATTTTGTTCAAAAAGTCTTCTCAGCTTTCACGTATAAGGTATAACTGGTCCTGAATAAATTTCAGTCTACCTGAAGAATGTTAACACTTCGATGCAACACTTTCAGCGTTGCGACGTAATACGCCAAGTCCAACGTAGACCAAGAACCCCATAGAAGGATAGTGCGATAAATTTCTAAATCAGTTCAACATTTGAAGTTCCATTTCTTTAACGACTGGACATTGGACAAACGTGCATCTACTTGCATTCAGCAACTGAGATATTATATTGTAATATATTTGGCGGGCAGTATGTACGGTACGATTGTACCAATGTACGTTCACACAGACAGGCAATTGAGAACCGCTGCAATAAACTATAATACACTTCGCAATCTCAATAAGTACACTTTGCTGTTAGCGACACAAGTCAGGATGTCTCGCTACGCTGGAACTTAACTTTTCTAAATGCATCAACGCAGAAAACAATTGGTCAGCCACTAGTCTGAAGGTTAACACGCAATATAACACATGCCCCGACCAAACAACAGACCCCTTACTTCAGCTGATCGTGCTTATACATTGTACGACTGTACGTGTACGTACGTACACTCGTACATCGTCACATCGCGTATGGCGTCAGAGCGTATCAAAATACTATAACTACGCAAACTGTGTCACAGCTATCAAACCAGACAGCATCAAGTACACACGGATGGCCGGAGATGCATCTAAATATAACTGAGATTCGGCATGCATGCGGCGGAGAATGTAAATTGTAGAGCAAATTGCAGTAAGGGTAGTGGTATAAAGTGCTTTTTACGTACACGCGCCCGAGTGACGCACTGGCTCTTGCGTGATATATTGATTGCGTCGACTTTTCTCTTGCTGACGTATCTGTCGATATCTCAGACGCGAATCTACATTTGATGAGTAGGAATTCGCTGGTGTTTATATTCTAATTATTTCGGATGGAATTACCCATCATTTGTACAGCCCTGACGCATCGATTCCATCGGAACGCCGTTGCGTCACGTGCCAGCGAACGTATTAGGCTTCGAGTCGAGTCGAATATTCGCGTATCATTCATGAGGTCATGACGGTATGAAAGAAGTAGAAAGTTCAAATATGTACTTTTTTGCGACCACAAAGACATAACGCCAGTTCTGCATCACTTTAAAAATAATTTGGCATTTTCGACTATATTTAGTTGAATAGTATATTCATATTGAAATGAACCCAAATATTTTCGACTGTTGAGGGCAGGCTGCTATTTAATTGTACATTGTGACAAGTCAGTCTTCAATTGGTCGATCATGGTTTCACAACTATATGTCATTTCCACTAACGCGCGTAGCTTTGTGCTACGTTCTCCGCATGTTACGGCATGACCAACCGAGGTTTACTCCGCCCACAGTAGAATATACTATCGAAACTCGCTCGTCGATAAATTAACTCTCGGTCGCAATGATTGTAAAATTTCAGTACCGGAAAAATCATATCTTGCTACTCTAATCATTGCCTTCAGCCCTAGTTACAACTATAGCTAAAATATATCGCGAACGGTAGATGGCGCAACAGCACGGATCTCTTAGTCAGATTCGTATCATCGAAATTAGGTTACACATCGTGCGCGTTGAAGCGTGCAAACACCGCTATTCTTACTCCAGATATACGATCGCACACAGACTACAAAGTCGTTTCGAAGATGCGGAATTGCAGGTAGTTTCGTGGCTGTGATAATATCGAAAAGACCCTGGGTCTGTCGAATCCCATAAGACACTTGACTGCAATCATTGCTGGTCGCAGAGGTGGTCGGGTCAGTGGCGAAGTAATTCTATTATGTCGCAGTGTTCAAGTAGGTTTTGCGAACGCGAACCATATAATGGTCAAGGTTATAGACAACTCAAAATTTTACTGGGTCATTTTCTTCGAGAAAACTGCTAACTTTGAGAATTTGGATTTCGAGAAGTAAATGCTAGTTTTGGCATTTGGGGTAGGTTTCCTTCCTTTATATGTATGAAGTTGTCGTAAAAACTGCGTTTGTGTGTTCTTGTGCTATTCATGTTTGTCGACTACTGTGGTCATTTACACCACGCAAATTTCCTTCATTTATTTATTCCGTAGATACCGACTTGTAGCAAGGCCCACTTCTGGGCTTTTGTAAGACACCGCTTGCACGGANGANATGGCGAGGAGGNGCCTAGATAAACCTCCAACNCTTAAGGTAGGAATTCTGGAGTCGANNTCGNTCNGACNCNAACCCGNAACNCATTNGTNTTGCTGCTNTGGATTATACCACCACGTCTACGTTATCTNGCCACNGTAAAACCCGCGTGGAATGACCCCNGGATTAGAGTGACAAATTATGTGAATGAAAACGTCCCTAGTTGTAGCGTGATCAGTCGTTTTGCGGCAGTCACGAAGACAGTATTATTTTCCGATTTTCAAAGTAGCCACCTTTGATTAACTCCATAAAGTGTGGGGCACTCGACCAAATAAACTTTGCTAAACTACTATACTTGTGTGCTTTTCGTACTTATCCTTTTCTACTCCATTTGAAGTGATTTAAACATGTCTTCGAAATTGCTACTTTTAAAAGCAACATAGTAGAAATTCTCGGTGCTATTTGCATTCGAGTAGCAACGCTAACTACTTTGACCCGCTCTGCCAGCCAGCGAGCAAAAGGCTCACGAATAAATTCCGAAAATGCGAATTTGAATCTACGCTTTCAAATACAGCACGGTTCTACAACAAACGCGCCGCGCATTCAAACAGATGTCACTATTGAGAATTAATGGCCGCAAGGGAAAGTAGCGGACGCTATCAGAGCGCGGGATCTACAGCACGCGCTGTAATTCGAATTCAATAACCGCTTTGGGGAAGAGCTGTTTCAATAAATCAGATCTGCTACGCGAAAAAGACGCTGTACAAACTCCAAAATAAAACACGACAGACATAAGAAATTCCAGACAACCCCGATACAACACATTTGGCGACAAATCGGACGATTTTGCTGATATCACGACGTGACATTTTCAACCAGAATCTCGAATTAGCGACATTAATTCGAAATATGCACCGATATAGACTTTACTTATATACAATAAAACTGCAGCTGTGTAAAAAACTATAGTATACTTCCCGTTCAAGAGACTTATAGTTCAGCAAACACAACTTTTCAGTATTTTCACCAAACCTGAACTGCTACAATACTCATAAATCAATCCAACAGTTGTAGGAGATCAAGTTTTCATGTCGATGACGTCATATTTGTTGATACGTTTGTTGGCATACAATGTTCATTTCCATTCCGCACTAGTTGCTGACGATTAACTCTGACGAATGTCAGCCGAAAATATTCGGGTTCATTTCAACATCAATATACTATTCAATCGTACGTTGAAGATATGTACTTCGAAGAAGGGTCTTTTAATTGAAGAAGTGATGGACAGGCCGATTAATAGCGGCCGGAGTTGGTCGATAGTCGATACATAATGGTCCGATTCGATTTTGAGCCGAGACAGGTATTCGGGTATGACATATCACGAAACCATAATCAGTTATGACAGTTATAATATTAGCCAGTTTCACGAGCAGACGAAGAATAACTACAAACATCACGTCCTCGTAATATTTTTGTGTTGCTTAACCCTGACTATTTCATGCGACACTTTGTTACCAAGCTGAGTGTGGATCGTTTACTTCACGGAAATGCCGTTAACACGAATGTTCGCAGACTTATGCAACAAGAACTAGTGATAATCGTTTTTAAATGCCATTTCTCCCGGTACAGGTGACTAACGGAACAACAAACGCACTTCGCATATTACTGTTTCTAATACCACTTTACCGTACTTTGTATGTTGATATACACCATGTTACAGTATGTATGAATTATGACTGTAAGTTAGTTCATGAGTTGCAGCGTACGTAATCAAATTTTAAACTTTTGTAACCTTTGCTACAAATAGTTGACAAGCCTTGTATTGTATATAATTTCGTTATTCCATTACATTGACTCGAATCAGTGCCAGTGATACTCTACTCGGATTGGAGTACTCAAATTTCTGAAAAAGCTGTTTCAATAAATCAGATACAACCTACTAAGGGACACTACCCGTTGTCCACACTAGAAAACATCTTACTAGTTACTACACTTGACTGAATTGGAAGGACATCACATCTAATCAACAACATCATCGCTACAAGGATCACACCACGCTTTTAACGCGAAACCACACACTGTCAACAAGTATACATAACACTGACGCAATCCGTGCCACTTCCAAATACAATCCAACAACCGGATAGCCGCTGCTCTGAAAGCAGGCTTAACGTCGAAAAAAACCAAACCGGTTCGAATTGATTCCATCTGTTGCAAAGCCCGATCCTACTGGGCATTGGACGTAAGACTGTGATTTAATGATCAATAAGGTACGGCAGATCGCAACCCCTCTGGCTACCGTACGGATACGACACGAAATGGTCACTCGGAAGTTACAAAGACGACGGTGACGCGAATTGGGTGTCGCAAATCTCAAAACAACATCTCTTTGAAGATTTACGCGATGAGTCATATAAATCCGAGCACAGTGTAGCCATCTAGCGCGTGGTAATGTCCACATGTGCACATGACGCAGATACGCACTCATATTACAGGATTATATGTTTCAAAAGCAAAACCCAGAATGCATCACGTAAAAGGCTTATATTGTAAGCCTACTATCGAGAAAAGGCACACAGTAGTATGTACGCATCGTGAAGATTGGAGATCATTTGTTTGCTTGATAGTCGTGGTATTTCGACTTCATTTCTCAATGGCCATATTATACCAGGCTGTTATTCTTCATTTTTTATTCTGTATTTATCGTCTTGTAACACGGCCAAGTTCTAGGCTTTTATAATACACCGTTTACGCGAATCACGTGGCGAGGAGAAGTCTAGATAAACCTCTAACATTTAGGTACGAATTGTGGACTCGACCTAGGTCGGACTTGAGCCCGCAACCCATTGGTGTTGCAGCTGTGGATCATACCACTACGCTATCTCGCCACATACAATATCTGACACGGTGTACGAATTCGAACCTTTGACCGACCTTGACCGAAGATATTGGGGTATGGTTTTATGCAATTCAAATTTATGCCCATTGCTCATACCAGACATATGTCGCAGCAACAGGATTTAGTATCAAGAACAATCAATTAAGTTTGGGTAATACCCAACCTGATGTAATATTTAAAAACTTAGACCGGATCCGAAAACACCGTTAACCCGGATCCGTCACGAACCCGCTTTTCGAACTCGTCTTTTGGTTGCCCGATATATGAGCATTGAGCAATGAGCATGCGACACAATGCAAAACGACAGTTGAGCATGGGACACTTAAGCATGCGTCACTTCAGCATGTGACATTATAAGCCAAAAAATAATCCTAACCCGAAACAAAACCCTGAAATCAGCCCCTACATATCAAAACAAAACCCCAAGCCGTACCCTAAGTCCCTAACCCATCTCTAAATCCAACCCTAACCCACCTCTAACCCGTAATTTAACCCCAATGCTCATGCTCATGTGTCGCATATCGAAGTATCGCATGCTCATTGCTCATATGTCCAGATTGTCCACGGACTCCGTTATTTACAATCCAAAATCCATGCTCAATTGCTCATGTCAGACAGACAGAACATAGAAATTCCCATCGCGAACTAGAATACAAACACCAAACAAACCGATTTCTGGATTGGAACTGGAAGCCTTATTTTCATCACCGTGATGCAGGAGCTATTTCTCCCAGTTCATATTACAATTTTACTCGTAGCAGTGACGCAAACATACTCGGGCAGAACGACTTGAGCATTTTGAAAAAGTAGATGTACTTCGTTACTACGAGATTGAGAGAGAAAATCTTCATTTGTTACCGTGCAAATCAATATCATACGTAACGAAAATACAATTCGGTGAAATGCGATACAGACAACGTTATACGCAAGGTATCGGCGGGAGGTTCAATATAACAAAGTAATGGAAGCCGAGCCACTGACTGCAATTGTGTATGCGTAACCATTGGTGAGCCCTGCCCTAAACCCTGTCACAACAATTTCGGATACCGGAATTACAGCCTCCGGCTAGTGCTTGCGAGCCCTCATTCTCAACCATAGCGCCTAAGCTGCGTTAATTTAATCTCGCGCGCGTCATAAACACACGCGCAATATTATTCGTGCAATTACGCCAAAACCAAAGGACTAAATACACCACGGTCATCAACTTACGGACGGCGCCTACGTCAGTAAGAATGACTTTCGCGTCAGAGTTAGGCGATTATGAAGTGAAAGAAATTGCATAAGGTAGCGAATGATGTAGTTCGTACTGCATATCGCTAAAATTACGATTAAATGGGATGGATGGGCAATTGGGCATTGGGCTATCAATCACCTCCTCGCCATTTGATATGCCGTTTGCGTTGTTGATAATGTTGTTGCGGTTGCGTGTCGACTACTATGTTCATATATACCAGGCCAATTTTCCTCATTTTTATTCCGTAGCTGCCCACTTGTATGCTTTTTATAAGACACCGATGAGATGGTGAGGAGGAGCATAGATAAAACTCCAACACTTAGGTAAGATTTTCTGGAGTCGACCAAGGTCGGACTCGAACACGCAACCCATTGGCGTTGCAACTGTGGACTATACCACTACGCTATGTCGCCACTATATNTGATATGCGTAAGCCGTGTCTAATAAAGNGNTGAATTATGCNGTGCTACAAGTCGGCAACCACGGTATCATAATAAAGAAAATTGACCTGCAAATACCATCATATTAAAGTACTCCACTTATGGAACCCGATGGTATGCGGTATGTAGGTTGAGACTCAAGTCTTCAATTATCTCGCGCAATGATGGTAATTATGCAGAGAGTTTTTCTAGAACGAATTGGTGATAAAAAAAAGCCAACCACCTGCGTAATATTGTCGCATTGCGAGAGGCAAGGCTGCGGTCGGGCTACGTACAGAAATATTTACCTTTTACGTCAGTACGCTACGCATTGGTGCCTTTTAATTATTCAGAAGTATCACTGTCTCGTAGTAGTACTATATTCAAAAGTTTGCTATCGTCGATAACAACAATTACCTGCACCATACTGTCGTCTATGTATAGGATAATTGTAATCGTCATCGGTTCTAATCAGGGTTGTAATGACTCGAGTCATGACTCGACTCGAGTCCGACTCGAGTCACAATTTTCTCATGACTCGACTTGACTCGAGTCATTTTCTCAAAATACGGAAATGACTCGACTCGACTCGAGTCAATTTGTGTA
>ATSW01013371.1:0-11091 GCA_000444245.1 Botryllus schlosseri | reverse complement strand
CTTAACGGTCTAGCCCAGACCGGACAATGTATTCGGCGTCTGAGTATTGCTACATTGATATCGAGCAGAGTGTAAAAGAGGTTTCTATGCTTGCTACCGATTTTACTCAATTAACAAGTTATACAGCAGTAGCCAACACCTCAACCGTACGGATTTCAATTTAATGATACAGTGAACCTACGCAGTCAAGATTGACCCTGAACCCCTGCTAGAATTTTTACATCAGAAAATGATATTAATCTCATTGATTGGTGGAGTAAGCATCATTGCTGACTACGCATTTCGCTCATGATGTTGTGTGATTGCGGGTCAAGCTCACAGCAGAGAGTCACTAAATGTTCACAAAGGGTAATAAAGCTGGATATTTCGAGCAAACATTTGTAACAAAGCAAGTAAAACTTTTGAAATTGTCAAGGTGCATGGTCGTTTGATCGTTTACTGTTGATTTTTATACTGCCAGCGCCATGCAATAATGCAATAAATTTGAATGAAAAATGTCATTATGAAGTGAAAATTATAATATACGCGAAAGTTTCACAGTGCAGAACCTACCAAGGTTCTGTTGTGAACGTGAACCTCTAAATTTCCGAGGTTCACACACAGAACGCGAACGTGAACCTCGCGTTCACACCATCCCTAGTTGCTAGCATCCCGGTTGGATTTTGTGATATGACGATAAGGGGGGCGCAAACTTTCTCACTATCATAACGGGGGGCGTATCTGAAAAAAGGTGAGAACCACTGCTCTAAAGGCTGGCGCGAAGCCACAGTTGACTTGAAAAATTTTCGCGCTCGGCGCGATTTACCCTCATTTCATGGTCATTGTTTGTATATTGTCCTAATTTCGTCTTTCAGAATTCTCTCATCAACACATATGACCTTCAATGCCATCAAGCTATCCGTGGGGATCGCTAGCATACTGATTGATTGGCTTGATATCACGATAAGACATATATTTTGACTGTCATAAAATGGGGGGGGGCGTGTCGAAAAAAGTTCAAGAACAAACTTTTAAGAAAAAAGTTCAAGAACCATTGCGCCAGATAAAAACACGTCACACAACTAATTTGCGAGGTCTTCTCTCGGGATATGGAAGCCTTACACATTGTGGTGTACAACCATCATCGCTAGGACGTCTGAACGTGGTAATCATATCCGAGTGTACTGAATGATTGACACATGACCACTGTGTTTTGACAATGAACAACGCAATAATATCTCTCATATGACTCACAAGAACACTGCTCTCCTGCCCAGTATTAGAAGTTCATAAGACAATTGCCTCGGATACTGAAATTATATGCCCCTTGCCATTAACAAGACGAGAATAACACTTTTAATACTATTTTCCATTATGGCAGCATTCAAACCTCGACTGGTCGTATATCGCAGCATACGAAACATCTAGTACAAAGTTACGCGCGAGACTTGGGATACATCTTTGTGATGTCGTGATCGACCCGCAGCGTTGTCACGAAGTGCTAGGAAATAGGCGTGGTAGATGAAACGCCAAATTATCTTTGAAGTGATGAAGAAGTTATTTCTCAGCTACCCTAACAATAATACGGGAGTGGATTGCATGAACATTTTGTTTGCATTGTGACCAAAATAGGAGAGTCACCTGCATGGTGAAGTACGCTAAACTTTTGTAATCGTCACTTGTGGCTCCTTCCGGTGTTCCGAAGGTACGGAAATTTTCCCAGTTGCCAGAACCTGAGCACAGAAAGAAAATCACAATCTGTATTCGGTGCATGTGCCAGAGCTTTTCCAGATCAGATTCGCATTAGAATAACTGAATTCGTTAATTAAATCAAATTCCGAATTTATATCAAATCAGAGTTCCTTGCCATAAACACGAGAATGGCAATTGTCTGCACAGCAAGCTTCGCTCGTTTCGCACTATACAGTTCTCCTGTAGTATTTTCCGCAAAACCAGAAATTAGATTAGAAATATAAGTAGGGCATGGAAAATTTCACAAATTAGATAAGCACCAGATCACCGACATTTCGCTGTGATTAGTCTAATTACAATATTACAACTATCTAGTTGTCCAAGTTTGGTATATACATTTGCATCGATCGAGAGATCCCTTACTATACCTGGATACAGTGGGTTTGTTTTTCCTTGCTCACTGGACCATTTATCGCCTAATGTACAGCGGCCGTAAATATTGTTTTCGTGTACGCTCGCGACAAGAGTCCAGCCGCCGCCAGCAGATTCCATATCGCAATATACCTGTCGTTATGATTCATAGTTATGTATTGAAAGGGTACAGGAGTTCATCAAAGTTATAATCACTTCAATGGGAGATGAGGCCTCAGTTGGTTGGATCGTGTAAATCCCGGACGAAATGGTGCGTTTCGATTGTCGTAGATCTTGACACGATTCAGCTGGCTTCTGCCTTGAGCCGCTGTCGCCAAACGCTGTATAAGAGAACGAGCTGTTATAACATAACATTGTACTATGTTTAGCAAGAAACAGAGAAGCTGGTTTACAATTTGCGATACATATAGAAAACCTGGTCCATTAGTCGAATCCCCTTGACGGTGGCGACGTCATATTTGGTGATACGATTGTTGATATGCCATATTAGGGTAACCATATTTGTGAGGTTGAAATTCCGGACACTCTTTAGCGCCAACTAGCGGACTTTATTATGAGGTCGGGTAAGTTGTCTGTCAATATGACGCTACATTAGCAAAGCTTTGCATATCGACCAGAGGTGGTCGCGATCCAATCCGGGGTTGTGTGCTGCAAGTTGTGACCAGCACCGAAATATCATTTTTTCAGCCCCCCTCTCTCCCAATTAAACACTGGTCTTGGTCCACCATACGGTAGTCGATACAGCTTCTTGTGGGTGCACTATATGCGTCTGTTTTCTATGTGTATCTGGTCAATAAATTCTGTGAATGAACTCTCAATAATATGTATTCTTCCATATATTACAGGGAACGTAATTGTGCATCGTTCGTCGATATATTACTGGAAGCGTAATTGTACATCGTTAAGTCGTGTTCATGTCACACGGATAACACTATTTATGCGCCTAAATGCTGGTACGTACCAGCAGGTTGCACATTCGGTGGTTTTCAGCCTTCTATGGTTACGACTACGACTCTATTTCTAATTTTAAAATGTTCCGTGACCTAGCTCAAAATTTGATAAGCTGATTACTAAAAAATACGGTCAGCACCTTTGCCCACACATATTCACGACCTAGTTTGGAATCTGATTACGTTTAACATGTTCGCGAACCCCAAAATAAAGGCAAACGACCCCCAGGTTTAGAACCACTATCTTTGACTAAAGCATCTAAATGGCTTTAAGCGAATCTAGGAATATATTGTTTTCTTATAATTGCGATTACAATTAGATTTATTTCAGTAAATGATGTTTTTTTTTCATTTATTTTTTTTAGTGCATTTTATTCGAGGGCGTTGGTCCCCATATTACATGCAATGTGACATGTGTAATGTGACGCAGCGTGAGGAAATATTTCAAGTAGCGTAAATCTGCCCAAAAAATATATTGCTCATGTTGATTTACGGTCAAAAATTAGATCCGATTTTCAAGCCTTCAAAATTTCGGACATTTAGGCATATTTTAAAATACATTTCCGGGAGATTCCGGACGTATGGCAACCCTATGCCATATGCAATGTCCATTCCAAATCCTTAACTTGCTTGCTGACGATTGTCAATGACGCGTGTTAGTCGACACTATGAAATAAATTATGCAGTTGTATATTGAGGACCTCCAACAATCTATCCAGATACTAAAGAACAATGTGCAATCAGGAGAAGGTGAAATTATTTGCACTTACTGCTAGGCCTTTCTCGTATTTTTAATCTTATGGTTATATTTTTCGCTTGGAATTTGAAAATCCTACCTCTATTGCCGAACGACACAAATGGTCGCCATATTGAATAAGCACATTCTAATGTTCTAACCGTTGGTGGCACGAGTGAAATCACATATAGCGCTCGTGGGGTTTGGTGATGCGTCCCAAGGTGCCGAAAACCATCGCTCTATGCTCTTCCGTACGGCAAGTCTTACTGATATAGTCCATGTCATGAAATCAGTAAATAGTGCGCATTTTCCAATGTAAAAAAGTGGGTACTCACGATAACTTATGATAGCATGGTGGTTGGTCGGTTATCGAGCGACATTGTCGCATATGTTAGCTGTCTGGTTTCAAAAACTGACAGTGTATTCAATTTACATATCATAACTACAAAGGCTGGGAGCAATACTGTATGTTGTAATCAAAGCATACTTCTGCCAGGTTCTCCTTTAGGTCCCGCCGATCCTGGCCCTCCTCGCGGCCCCTGTTATTCAAGAACAATGCTTCAAGAAAGCTTCACACATAGACCCATATTTTTGACGACTTACTGGAGCGCCCGGTTTTCCTGGACGACCCAAATCTCCTTTGGGCCCACGAATATTGTTGTAGAAATTGGATGTCTGTTGGAATATGAAAAGGGAGATAGTTTACTATCACGGATCGTTATTATTTTGACAGTTTCATTCGATAACTAACGTCTATCCTAAGCGATTCAGCTATTTACCTAGCCATACATGTCGAAACGTTGTTAACGTAGCCGAGCTGAAAACTTCGGTAGGCGTAGTACATGATGTGTATGTGGAATTCTCACGTAACCGCTTCATGTCAAATATCCACTAAACACTGTGGAATATTTACGAACGAAACAGGCCTGATGAATATTGGCACTTTGAAAGTTATATTTTTGAATCGTCCATGATTGGCTGCTATACGGTAATGTCCAGGCAATTTCAGTGCCTTCACTGTTTGAAATGGCCGCCAGCTTATAGGCTAATAATATAATCCCCTTATCCAAAATGAACTTACAGAAATTGCAGACCTATACTCACCGCTCCATCTCTTGTCACTACCGCAGTGTCGCTGCCGCCATCACCGCACACGCAACCACATGTGCCCATGTCCACTCCTACAGAATCCACTCCGAAGCAGCAAAGCGCCAGCAGTGCGAGACTGCTAATTATATTTCTACCATCCATTATGTTTGGTGTATCGCTTCAAATGAATTCACACATAAATATCGGTTCAGAGCCGTGGCCGGTTTGAAATCATGAAAGTTTCAGCAATACTGATACGCCACGACTCATATAACGAATAGACTATGGCGTCGCAGTCTTCAGAATTCGAGGGGACAATAGGGCCGCTTGTTTCTGCAGGTACGCTATTGCAATGAATAAGCATAGAGCAAGCATTATCCTTGTTGATTGCAGTACAATTTGCCGTCTAAAATCGAGGGTATTCGTAATGTTGAATTTGTATAGGACTATTTGACATTGATCTTAAAATTTAAGTGGGAATAGCAATTGTCATATGAGAGTAAATTTCAGTCTGAATTCGTTAGAACCTACCCTTACTTTACCACAATAACACGCTTCATATCTATACAATAATATTACTTCGGAGATAATCGAGTGCTTCAATCTATTCGCTACAACATTTGATAACGATCTACGCGTATGTAAGATACATTTAAACGTTTTTTAAGCTCCGGTCTCCTACATTTTTGGTATGAGCCAATTTCCTATTTGCCGAGCAGAACATCATCCCGCAACCTACCGACTTAGCGTTGATGCGTCATTTCGAATAAGGGAGAGATGATACGGAATAAAAGTTAGTTTTTACTTTATGCTCCCCAATCCCATTACCCAGTTACTAAACGCTATATCAGAGCAATCCTGCATTACTTCGATAATTGCATCCCCATTTCCATGGATTGAATATACACCTATATGGCTATCCTCTTCTAAGGGGATCGCTGAAAATTATTTGACCGTAACACTGCGAAATGCTCCGCAAGATACACATCTTAGTTGAAAACCTTGCATCTGACAAAGCTATTTAAAATGTCACTACACTCCATTATATATTCAATTTAGGAAATGTGTTAAGACTTGCATTGTCGCATGTAATTTGACGACCCGCGGTACAAAAATATGGGAAAATCTTTTATAGAATTCTTTTCGTAGCGTAAAGCTTTCGCAAAACTGTGAGCTAAATGTAATCCGTCCTGTCTAGTTACAATATGCCGCTAACAGCGTTTCCCTTAGTAAGAGAAAAGCGAACATCCCACGTCTTTTGTATCGACTGTCTAGTTTATTTTTACAATCTAAACTCTCTGCAAAACGCTGTAAGTTCTTCCGCAAATAACCGTTTGCTGTAGCTTTCTCTTCCAATCAATCACTGACAAAAATGTACCGCGGTGGTACCCGTCTGCGGCGTTAATAAAGAACGCCCCTTCTTGTAATTCCTGGTAAGGAACGATCGATCAGAATCTCGGACCATATTCGTTAGGAAAATATTATTGGCGTGTCGACTTGCATGAGATTTATACGTTAACCGTGGTATCGTCATTTGCGTAAAGCTACCGAAAACACACTTAACCTACTTTCGGAAAACATCTCCCTTCGATAAAAACAAGCCAGTTCTAAGAAATGTGGCCTTTCACTAGGCGATTCATAATCGTGCGAACGTATTTGCCGTCCACGGTGAAAGTGCATTTTGCCGCTTGAATTTGATGTAGTATATTTTAAGAAGGGATAAAGAGATAAAACTTTATAAGATACACGCATTACGGATATTATTGAAACAGCTATAAAGCAATATGATGCATTCGAGATGGGTTTATTTGTAATCACATAATTGTGTAAAGTCGTGCGGGTGGCGATGGCGTATTTTCGCGAACCACTCCTTCCAAGTTCGGTACCACTGTAGAGTAAGTCAGTAGTTCTCAACCCACTGTCCTCCGACAGGTGCCGGTCCGACAAATACATTTCAAATTTGTTTTCTCAACTGCAAATTGTAAGAGGTTTAAAACTTGCCCATCAGGTATAGAAATAAAACACTAAATTTATGAATTTAGAACGCTTTCTGACGAGATATATCGTTCACGCTCTACTTGCAACCTATCCCATGTCATAATAATGGTTTAATGCTGTTCCAGATTGTTTAAACGTAGCCTACAACTCGTTTGAAATTAAAGCTAAGAAGACTTTTAAATCAAAATCTGACGAAATTCGACAGTATGATAAAATCTACCAAAAAGCGAAGTCGCATTTCTTTCCGAAAGAACCCAGCAATCACTATCGAGTCCGGTGGTTTTAACAAGGCGTTGCCTTACAGAAACGTCGATAGAACCAAATAATGCCAACAATTTGTTTTCAATCTGAGGATGACGGCGTTTTACGGGCGGAGGAGGGCGCATATGCTATAATTATAATAGCTAGTAGGCCTCTATAGTATTGATTGGCGTTAGGGTACGTTTGTATAGGTTTTAAGTTTAAGAAACACTATTTCGTTCAGAGGTTGCTGTTGTGATGCGTCTAAACGTATACTAGGTATAGGATAAATCGACCTTACGTGATGGCGGCTCACATTTGTCTTACGAAAACGGGTAATGTAGAGATGCTATCGGCGTAAAGTGTTGTTTTAGACTTACAATTCGCTCATCACAGCGCACCTGGCAGTTTCTGTATTCCGTCAATACTAATGAAGTGATTACTCACTTAGACTCGGTTCTTACTCCGCCAAGATTTTGCCTGGTTTACGTTTTACGGTTCGATGGAATTACGCTCGCACCTTCTTGCGCAAAACACAAACAACAATATGCCCTGAACGGCGAACGCGTCTGAACTGTGCAGTCGTACGACAACAAATGAAGATAAATAACTGAATTTGGAACCGAATCGGGGTTACAAATATACGTTGTTCCAATGTAACATTGCGCAACTTCTATGCCGGTTTGCGTGCTGTAATGTCGTAACTTGGCGATTGCTGGACAAGAAGTGTGGCGATGGCGAATATATAGAATCTGACCGATACCGAAAAGTAGCATCTTCACCTACAACACCGATGTTTTCTGTCGACATTCCAAATATATGGCATATTACTTACGGTACGTTTCCAAAACTTCAGGNCATTTACCTAAACAGCTTTACAGTCATTGCCATGTTTAAAAAGAGATCAAATAAAATACAAACGCTACATCTAGAAAGATGTATGCAATAACAAATATATCAATATTCCCAGTCTAGCATTCGCAGATTTTACAGTATTATTATATATCTATGTAAAATTGCCATTTTTTCACCGCTATGAGCGATACCCAATGGGTATTACCCATATTTCATTAAAAGTGTGATTTCGATTAATTATGGCCGAATCGATTATTCGGTCTGGCTCTACATATAACAGCTAAATCTATCCCGTGGTGGTCATCGAGTCACTATTATCATTAATAAATCAGCAGCCATTCGAAATATCTTCATTTGTCATGCTGGATATGAGCTTGCTGCAATAATCTATTGCAGTTATCTTGGCTCGGGCGAGACCTAGATAAAATTCCAGTGTAAGAAGGAACTTAAATAATAATCAGACTTTCATGATACCCTGCAAACGTACTAAATGCCATAGGGGTGTACTTGTACAGTTACACACTACCTATACGCCTAACCACAAATGTGGGAGGTGAGAACATCCTTTTGCCCACGCTGTGCTTGTTTTATTGTGTGTGATTGCAAAAATGTAATATGAAAAGGAATCACCATTCACCATGTCCGTGCAGTTCAAAGCCAAGTTAAACCTCATAGAAATGGCTTGTTTAATTAGGAACGCAAATTACATTGTCAAAGAGGTAAATACTCTTCAACTGGTATCATGATCTGGCGTAAAATCATTCTAAGTATAAGTAATGTATTTTCAAAATCCTTCAATTGACGAATACACGCTTCTTATCATTATCCACACCGCATTGTACAGTAATAAAGGCTTGAAAAGTCACACCATTTTTAGCGAACAAAGCATCATATGAAAATATGTTTCTGCGATAGCGATATCGTCTATAGGTGGCACTCCGTTTACTATCTTTAACCATATCGTTTATGCCTGTATATATGTATGCTGTGATGCATTGTGCAATATCCAAGCATATATTATTTCTCTTGCATGCCGAGGCGGGGTATGATGTATGAACTTCATTTGCGTATGAAATCATCGCATTGATCAATTCTAACTGGATTTGTGGACCAGGGTGGGTCTATAATGTATTGGTGTGCAATGTGCACAGTACATTGAGAACGTCAGAGTTGGCTGAAAATATAACTGTCCAAATTGCGGTTTATAGTTTTTAAAATATCTTTTCAACCGCTGTTGAGACCCGGAGGAGCCACGCTGACACTGACGTAAGCGGCACAAACGTTTCAGATATACATCATTGTCCTCGGCTACAAGCTACCCCTGGCCGACTAAATATACTTAGACACATGCTGACTTCATAGTACTTCTCATCGGTTTCGTTCCCCTCTTCCACTTGTAGTAGTATTGACATGTCTTAGAGGAATTACAACTTCATCTTGTAATTGAGTAGACATGTAAGGCGTTACTTGTTCTACTTCAGTAGAAAAGCTGATCACTTCAACCACCTCTGGTTCATAGTAAAATATTATGGCAAATCAGAAACCGCCTGAAAATGTAAAGGTTAATTATATTCAGAACTGTCGAGGCGTCATGCGAAACACGAAGCCTCAAAATCATTTTTATGTCTACACATTATCCGAAGTAATGATCACTGCACACAATAGTATAAGTATACATTGGTTTTCCAGTGCATCCCTAATGTTGTTACAATACAGGGGCGGGCAACATACGGCCCGCGATGGGATTTTGACCGGCCCGTAGAGAGTTTCTACCCTGGAAGTGAAATTCTATTCTGAAAATATCGACAAAGTTATGCGTCATAGAATGAATCCAAGTTGGCCAGCCTGAGACATGTGGACATGAAACTACTTGCCCTGTTCGGATCTACATACATTTTCGACCATGAACATTAACGAGACACAGGGCTGCGTTCCAATGTAACTGATATTCACGTGCAGTCTTTATTACGGATTGCTACATACGACATGCAGTCAGACCTTAAAGAACTTGTTGACAACTTTGGCCGAGCACAGATGTCTGATTGACTTTAACAGCTACTGAACAAATTCATTGAACGCAGTTTATGGTCTCTATGCTTTGAACCTAAACTTTACATTAAATACTATTTTTCCTTGTAATTATTAGAAGATATAGTATATTTGGCCTAACAGTTAAAATGCCAACCGCCAACAGTGATTGTAAATTAAGTCAGTTATTGCAGACATAGATCAGTGGTTCCCAATCTGGGGGCGCGAAGAAGAGGTCAACTGAAAAAGATTTTCGCGCTCTGCGCGATTTACCTCCAATGCACGCGTGTATCTCTATGTATAGACCGAATTTCATATTCTTTAATTCTCTCATTTCATATTTTTCAATTCTCTCACCAACAGTCAAAACCTTCCATGCCCTCAAACAATCTGTTGAGGTTGCTAGCATCACGGTTGGATTTTACTCTTGAGCTACTCTATCGTTTCGCCGGACAGCTTTGTTGCGGTTGTTTTCATCCAAGCAGTCATCTTACAAGTCGCATAATTAGCTTTGGTTTAAAGAGAGGTCAAGCCTGTAGCACAGTGGTTCCCAACCTTTTTCGGTGGCAGGGCAAAATTTAGAATTTCAGAGTATGGTCGGGGCCGCACGAATACCAGGGCAATGAAAGGAACCCAGTATAGTCACCAAAATATGAAAATTCGCATTATTCCGATCATTCGCTTGACGCCATTGGCCATTGTGTTGCCTCGCTCCCGTTGTTCAGAACAATCAACATTTGCTGACTATTTCGGAGTAGTTTGATTGACCTGGCGAGATTTCAATTCGTATTTTTGGAATCAGTGCGACACCTCCTTTCGATAAACACCGTCATATCAAATTATTCGGACGCTTGGGTCGCGAGCTATAGGACTACCAATTATGCTGTTTTTCGCCGGCTAAGCAGTACGCATCTCGGCGTATTCAATCGTGAGTCACTTGTTGCACATCTATCCGTTAATTAGTTATCAATACCCAGGGCCGTAACAGCACCTCGTCAGCCCACCCCCCAAACGTTGCTCTTGGCCCCCTCGGGCTAGATGGCTGTTTACCGCTATTTATCATCTAAATCAGAGGTGTCAAACATACGGCCC
>ATSW01013370.1:0-12099 GCA_000444245.1 Botryllus schlosseri | reverse complement strand
TGTAACTACTGGAATTCTTCATAGGGCCAGATTTCGTTAAAATACTAGTTTTTCATGTAAGAATCAGTCAGTTTTTGAGCCAAAAACGTTTTTTCAGGCCAATCTACTTTGTAAGGACAGACAGTTCCAACCAGAAATGAAGATAAGTAGTACAATTTTAACATTATGTGCGAAAACACCTAATTTGCATACGTGAGGTCAAAATTTGGTCAAATTTCAGTTTTTTAGGTCAAAAAAAGTCAAAATTTAGATTTTTTAGGTCAAAATCTCACGTTTTTTAGGTCAAAAAAAAATTGCCCTAGTCATAAGGCATTATAGTTGTTGGAAAAACAGCATCATCCTCAATTTGTGCAGAACATTCCTGAGCTGACATAGATGGCTAAAATATTTGTGTAGCAGTTCAAAATTTGAATTGTCACTTCTTTCTGAATCTGAGATCCTGACTTACATTTAGTATGTACTTGCGGCATTGTAGCAGATACTTGACTAGAGTAATTAGGAGACACTGATGCTACAAATTACAACATAACTTTTAAATGAGTGATACCAAACTCATCGTAGCTAATGAAATGTACGGTTGTCAACTGCCGAGTGCACCTTACACCGAGTCATATTTATATTGAACTGGTAGCCCATTTGAAGAATGTAATGGTCAAAATTGTCTTATGCAACACCTGATCTTAGGGCAAATCTTGGTTGCAGTCAAATCCGTGGAAAGTTGCATTTATTTTTCACTAAAGTTACACTAAAAAGGTACATTTATGGATAAGTTCCTTGAAATTATTAACGTGCGAGATACTCGAATCGATGCGTATCCAAGGCACTGTCGCAAAACTCAGTGTTAGCGCCTTCGACAAAATCAGTGGCCTGAAAAAATTGACCCAGTGGTAATATAATTTACGGCGGTCTAGCCTGAATGTTCGTCAAATCTGAAATGACCTCAAATTCAAACGACAGTGAAATAATGAAGCGATCTATTTACATATAGTACCAAATATTTTCAGTAAAAAGTGAGTTGCATGAAAAATCGAAAAGCTGCAAAAATTGCTTGAAAAAAATGAAGAAAAGTTGCAATATAAGATTCCCGCAAACAGCTTAAAACACCATACTACATAACTTTTGAGTGTTTAGGAAGCTGCCAGACAAGAAATGAACAAATCATGACAACCCTGAGAATGGATTTCCATTCAGAAAAGGCCTAATTCCCAACTAATATGTTGAGTCATGAGAATGGCTCAGTAAACAACAATATATAGGCTATAATAGCCAACATGCTTTCATTGGCTTTTCAAATGACTATTTCCTTTGATATTTTGGATATTCAGGCTCAGTGTGGACTCGCTTCATTAGAAATTAACATATCATATGAAAGCTGGCATCAAGAGCTAGCAAGTAGAATCTCACACAAACATCTACTGGAAAATTTTGATGCACTGAAATATACACTGCTGCCACTAGGAAGTATATATTCAGTAATAATTCATTCCATGTTATAATATGACCTAATTGACATAAAATCGAAGTAAGCCTCATGTATTTTCACGGTTATTCGCAAAATGATAACTAAAATTCGCATAAATGTGGGAGGGGGGCCCTCATCAATTCAAAGTAAGCTCTTTTAGCGGGTGCAGAAATTTAATGATAGACTGTTTACGGTACCATATTCGACATCGGTACATATATTTTCACGGTTATTCGCAAAATGATAACGAAAATTCGCATGAATGTAAGGGGGGCGTCATAAAATCATAAAGTAAGCTCTTTTAGCGGATGCAGAAATTTAATGATTGACTACTGTTTACGGTATTATATTCTACATAGTTACATGTATTTTCGCAGTTATTTGCAAAATGATAACATTCGCGTAAATGTAGGAGGGGCCCTTTAACTAATGGCAAAATGGATAGAGATCATAAAATCGAAGTGAGCTCTTGCACCAAGTGCAGAAATTTAATGATCGACAACTGCTTACGGTACCATATTCTACATTGGTGCATGGATTTTTGTGGTTATACGCAAAATGATAACTAAAAAATGTGGATTGATGATTGACCCCTCTTTACGGTACAATACCAATATTCTAAATGGATACAAGGATTCCGCGGTTATTTGGAAATGGTAATACTTGAAAAAAAAAACGCGTAAACCGGATAAATAGTTGAAAAAAGCGCGTAAACTGAGGAGGGGGGCCCTCGAAAGCGCGTAAATCAACCAGGGGGGCCCTAGGCGACCGCCTACCTCGCCTACTCCAAAAGCCACCACTGAGCCTACTCGTTCCCCAGCAGGGATTACAATATCATTTTGAGATAGGTTTATCAACATCACAGGCACCTCATTACATGTGGGATCGACCAACCCGGACAACACACGCAAACCACGATTATCATACTGGCTCTCAAACACACGCGAAGATTCAACCACACCANATACTGTGAAATGGACGGCAACCAAGGNCCACTCACTGCACCCATGACAGCTCTTTCACTCCACTTANGNNCTATTATCTGTTTNTGAGTTATANCACCACAACAGGANACCGACAGCTGTTGCAATATAACATTTTGNCNATGCAAACTCATCATNCCTTTACCCATGTACANAACAGCATNANGCTTCTCCATANAATCACACCCTANCAAGCCATATGGCGCACCCANACNAGCAATCACAACCTCTTGTTGTGCACAAAAATCACCAANACGTAGGGTCAACACNACTGTGCCATATAGCTCNAAGGGGCCCACCAGAAGCAGTANCAAATGGGATATCACANGGTTTCAAATCAGTTATATCATACANTCGAGTGTACAGATCATAGTCTAGGAAGGTACGGGGACTNNCTGAGTCTACCAAAAGTTTAGCCGANAGGCTGTCATTCACCGATGCAACGGTGTACCAGCTAGATGTGAGCCGAAGCGCACAAACAAAATTNATAAGTCTTTCCAAATCCTGGTCCATATCCATAAGAGCAGCGCCATCGGACCNATGGTCTGCTATGGCATGTTTAAAGAATTGCCCNNTTGGTGNGGCTCATGTTCGCCGGTGACTGGCGGAACACCATCTCTANTTCTATTGNGACANGAAACTAGAAGGTGACCNAACTGGCCACAGTTAGCACAANGGGAGTTTGGGCAGTTTTTGTGAATGNGTCCAGTCACTCCACAGTTATGGCAAGGTCCATACNCAAACGTTACTCTTCTTCGNTAGGNTAGGGGGGCTTCTAGGCCTACTNATCGGTGGTTGATTTCTGGCAGTCACNAGGTTGCTAACCAGGTCAATCAGCTTGTCAATTTTCGATTCNANCTCATTATCACGCTTGCCTACTGCAAGACGTTCAGNGCNATNTTTTGGTTGTAGNCCTACAGNAGCCACAACTGGTTTACTAGTTTCGAACAATTGACTGTTAGGCGGTCCATCAACAGAGAAATACAAATCNGCNGAAGCAACTAGTTCNTCNAGGTTACTTNTTTTCATCAACGTNAGCTGTCGGNGAAGGTTAANATCACCAAGACCATTAATAAACTGNTGACACACAAACTCATCACGAGCTGCAGAATTCATACGTGGAAAAGCCTTCNAGCTAAGCGTAGCNAGAACTGATGCGAATTCTNTTGGGGATTCTCCCAATTTCATTNTNCGTTTGTTAAATTCAGTACGGCTCAAGGTTTCCATACCCCATGGAANGTAGCGCTTCTNCAATTGGGCAATTACACGATCAATATCCCGACGGCAATCAGCCGACATTTGTGCAAGCACTTGCAAAGCGTTACCACGTAAGCTAGCATTAAGCCTAGNACAAGCAGTTTGTTNGTCCCATCCGTTGGCCAATGTCACCGCATCAAAATGGCATAAATAATCNCTNATGGGCATATTCACACCATCAAATGNTTCCAGTTTAATAACACCAACAGCGGGTTTGGGCATGCNATNACTAGATGGAGTGGGGCGTNCAGAATTGCTACGAGTAACACGCACTNTATCATTTACATACTGNGGTTCTGGAGACATNACACCAGTTTTACTGTCAGTNANATCNACAAACTCGCCCATGTCACCATTATCATTACTGTCAAACACACATGCACTCGCATTCGGTGCCGCAGACATACTCTCACCTCCGAAACTTTGTACAATGGTTAATACACGACTGAGGGTACTGTTTTGGGCTTCTGCATGAACCGTTGTCATGGTCACTGGGTTGAAACTAAACATTGAGGTCATAAGTTAACATATTCAGAGTATCCGGATATCAATATGACCAACAGAGACAGACAGGCTTATACAAGAAATAATTCCTGCAAAAAATAAAAATACAACAAACAACACATTCGTATTCGCAATTTATTCATTATAAGCTTTTGAACTGACCCTCGTCGGTAGTGGCCGTCAGTATAATACTGAGATTGCAATTCGAAATGTAAAGATGAAATAGGTAGTGTGACGAAAGAATGGTATAACAACAACAACGAGAGAAATCACAAAACGAGATCGTTAAGCAAAAATGCAATTAGTGCAATACAAATAAGCTATACTATATTATTATATATTATTATTATATAGCCAGAGACGCAACACTAATGAAATACACGGAGAGAATAGAGTCGGTCCTTTTGCCGACAAAGAATCGGTTGCTCGAGTTTTATTATAGTCGATTCGAGAACCTTTAAATGGAACAGACTACGTCCACGAGCAAGAATTGAAAATCTGTTATCGTTATACAATATTGCACACTCTGGATGCGTAAGAAGATGCTGACCTATTGCAGAGTTACATGCAGAGGTGGTCAAAGTAGTCAAGAAAGCTACTCAAGTAGAAGTAGAAGTAGCGACGAAAAAATCTACTCAAGTACGAGTAGAAGTACTTCTTTCGTAAGCAACCCAAAACTACTTGAAGTAGAAGTAGAATTGACTGACTTTAAATCTACTCAAGTAAGTAAGTAGTTTTTAAAACGTTCGTAACTCGTTCGCATGGACTGTCATAAGCTGCAAATTGAGGTATGCGGAAGGTGTATAGAGCAGTGGTTCTCAACCATTTTGTCTTCGCGGACCCCTTTCGGACCGTCACGGACCCCGCGGACCCCCACGAAGTTTTAGTTCAAATTTAGATCAATTATCGTGCAATCGTCGTCTGTCGTGTGCAAATGATAACTAATAGCCTTAGTGATAAACATCAACACAAAGTATTTTCTTGAAAATAAGATCATAGGCTACTATTCATGTAGAAATTGGGTTGACTTCTCTTATTTCAAAGCGAATTCTGCAACTGTAGTTCTTGAAATAAGTGATTGTGTCTTGACAATCCGCGTCTTCGATTTGACATGAACGAGTGCCGAAAATCTATTTCCACAAATATAGATGGTGGCGAATGTAATAATAACGCGGAACGCGTCCGACGACACATTTGGGTATGATCGCAACAAATATGGCACCAAAATGGACAGACAACTTTTTTTTTATCTTATCTTGAAATTATTATGGGAAAATCGTTATCTATTACTGTGTTAGAGGAGGAAGTGTTGGAAGTTTACCTAGGCTCCTCCTTGACCACTAATCCGCGTAAGCAACAAAAGCCTAGAAGTGGGCCGTGCTATAAATCGGCTGTTACGGAATAAATATGAAGAATATCGGCCTGGTGTAAATGACCATAGTAGTCGACAAACACCATGAATACCTCAAAACAGACAAACAAACAGGAAGAAATGGATTGTTGTAAGCATTTCGAAGTCACCGTTATTGACCTAACTCATCTAACTTTTCTTTCCCACAATCCCCAACCAAAATCTCTAAACAGCAAAATGTTCGGCCATTCTGTTGATTTGAGCTTAGTAGTAATGAAGCGAAACTTCCTCGCGATTTTCCGAATTAAAAAAAATACAAATTTGGTTACTAAATATTTTAAGGCTTCGCAGACCCCCTGAAAATGCTTCGCGGACCCCCGGTTGAGAACCGCTGGTATAGAGCTTCATTCAGATTGATGTATCCCAGGAGGTGTCAATTTTTGACGGAATAAGCAGTCGTCCATATTATGGGATGTAAATGATAGTACTGATATTTAATGCGATACTAATTCTTTGTATACTCGAACACCCCGTTTTAGAGAATGTGGCATGGCGCCCTTTCCCTTATTATAAGGCCCCTAATTCAGTCGAAGAGCAATACGGAGAAGTGGTGTCGGATACGGCTTCAACACTTTGCGCTATTAGTATAAGTAAAGGACCGACACTATTCTCTCCGTGTATTTTATTAGTGTTGCGTCTCTGGCTTTATACTATAGCTTATTTGTATTGCACTAACTGCATTTTTGCTTAACGCTCTCGTTTTGTGAATTCTCTCGTTGTTGTTGTTGTTGTTATACCATTCTTACGTCACACTACCTATTTCATCTTTACATTTCGAATTGCAATCTCCGTATCATATTGACGGTCACTATACCGACGAGGGTCAGTTGAAAAGCTTATAGTGAATAAATTGCGAATATGAATATGTTGTTCGTTGCAATATTCAAATCCTGTACCACAAGGAACCTATTTAAAATAAAAATGAAATCATATTTTAAAATTATATCTCAAACATGGGAAAGGCAATCTGATATCACGGGTAATAGTGCCGCTTTGGTTCATCGCACACTGTGTGTTTGTTTTTTAAGGTGTCGTGAACCTATGGCTCGCCGCTCGCGCCATAGCTCTGTGATAGATTTTCAATTTGCTAACTTTATTCGCATCGAATTGCGGTGTAAAATATCGTGATCATTGGTGTTGGCTGAGTGAGAATAAGAAGTATCGCGCTGTCTGGAATTTTTTGGAAACGAAATTTTGCAGAAAGTTTATCGTATATTATTTTCAAGAAATTAAGTTAGTAACCAAACTAGTGTATACCACAGTGGTTCTCAACCTTTTCGTCTTCGCGGACCCCTTTTGGACCGTCACGGACCCCGCGGACCCTCTCAAGTTTTTGTTCAAAATTAGCTCAATTATCGTGCAACCGCCATCTGTCCTGTGCAAATATTATTGCAGGCTAGTGATAATAAACAGCCACAAAATGACTTTTCTTGAAAAGATCAGCACACTATAATGTTGAAATTGGGTAGACTTTTATTATCTCGAAGCGAATTTTCAAGCTGTAGTTATTGTCTTCAAAATCCGTGTCTTCGATTTGGTATGAACGAGTGCCGAAAATCCATTTCCACTAAGATATATTGGTGGCAAATCGAACGCGCGACGCTTCCGAAGACAGCTTTTGGTGTGAGCACGTCTAGCCTAGTGATTCCTATCTAGCATCTCATATTGAAGTTATTTAGAATTTATATCACAGGAAAAAATGGATTTCGTGGCGAGGTTTCAATTCATTGATCGGAACAGATTAGGAAAAAATTCAGGAATTTCTGTTTCCAACTACTGTTTACTAATTTGCTGAGACTGACAACTCCAAATCCATAATGTTTTGCAAACATTTTGAAGTCGCCCTGTTTGATGTGCTATCTCCTACATTTCACTTTTTACACAAACCCCTACGAAACATCTCTAAGCAGCAATATATGTTTGCATTAGCAGGCTATTGGCAATTTGACAATTAAAATGAGTTTGCACAGTCGGATATTTCATCTGAGACGGCCATTATATTGATGTGAGTCCTAAAGTTCAAGCAATTATGAAGCGAAACTGCCTCATGCTTTTCCTAATCAAAACAATAAATAAAAATTAAGTTGTCATTCATTTTACAAATTTAGAGGCCTCGCGGACCCCCTGAAAATGCTTCACGGACCCCCAGGGGTCCGCGGACCCCCGGTTGAGAACCACTGGTATACCATATCGTCCACCATAAGTATGGTGGTCACTGGTCATTTGATCACTAACTAAGCACTAAGTAGTGTAACTGCTAGAAAGTCAGTAACAGTTTTGAATTTGCGCAGGTAATCCAATGGAAAAGCACCGAAAGAGAAATTTTCGGACAAGACTGACCTGCAAAAGCTGCCGTCAATCCATATAGGCCTATTCGTCGTCCAAAGAAGAGCATATAAATTCTGCTCAAGGTGGTGATTGTTCAATTGAATTTAGTGCTGATGATCATCCTAAACAAAGCTAGCTAACCTTTAAACCGATTGCTCGGCCAATTGGAGTGGAACATTCACAGCATTTGGTGTGGAACATTCACAGCATTTGGTGCTGGTGCCAATTGACAGTGCAGATGTAAACTCCTGCTCTCCTGAACCTGATATACCTACTGTGGCAGCAAGTGTCTTGTCCTTCAGTGCCAGAGGCACCTTTGATAGCATCCAGTGATGATGCTTCGTCATCTGTTCTGAATTTTGAAACCCTTGTAATGTCAAATGTTGATCCGCCAACAAGCAATGATTTTGAAACATCTGCTGATGAAGACATTAAGCCTCATCAACCAATTTTAAACGCTACAATGCAAAGAAATATACCGGTGAGAAAACAGCAAGAGATTTCAATCCAAAGCTTTTCGAAACTCATCCCTGGTTAACATTCAATGAAAATGACAAGATTATATAATACTTTCCATGCATGAAATTCAAGTAATCGAAGGATGGATTCAAGTATACCCCACATAGAATGCCTAGTAGATTGGCTACTCATGCAAAGTGCAAGATTCATCTTACAGCGATGGAAAAATGGGTTAATCTGAAATTCCACCGCTATAAAAACACTTCAATCTTGACAAAACTGCATGCAGGCCACCAAGGTGAGGTGATCAAGAACAGACGCTACTTGAAAGTGATAATACAATGTCTGCTTTTCACCGTACAGCAAAATATTGCTCAACGTAATTATACTGAAGACCGACTCAACATTGGTGAGAAATCAGATAACAACCGAGGTAAATTTCTGGAGCTACTCAATTTCTTGTGTGAATTCATCCCATGGCTAGCGTTAAAACTGGAGACTTCGTTAGAATTGCATAAGCAGTGGACATCCCAAATTATCCAAAATTAAATCGTCGATATAGCAGCTACTCAATCAAGTACAGAAAGCAATCTGTACAGACATTTCTCAAGCTGGAATTTTCAGTCTCATAGTTGACGAGACAGCTGACGTAAGCAATACTGAACAATTGTCGATTTGCGTACGTTATCTGACGCAAGGTCTAATTAAGGAAGGTTTCATTGGTTTTTATAACCCAAAAAACACTGAAGGCAAATCGTTGTATCTTCTTGTGAAAAAAGTGTTGGAAGAGCTGGGATTGGATATAGCGAATTTGGTCGGACAGTGCTATGACGGGGCTTCAAACATGACTGGAAAATACAAAGGTATGGCAACCAGAATGCAACAAATTGTTCCACAGGGAATATATGTACATTGTCATGCTCATCGTTTGAACTCGGCCCTTCAGGACACTCTGGAAGCAAATGCCATATTGAGAAATACCCTTGGTTTGATACAATCATTGTATAATTTTTTTAATACCCCAAAAAGGGAAACTTTTCTACAAGGTTTTCGTGATGAAGAAAAATTTGGCAGATTTGTCAAACTTAAAGGAATTTGTGGACACGCTGGCTATGCCGTTATGCAGCTGTGAAGACGATAGGCAGTCAAACCTGCAGAATAATATTTGCGCTAGAGGATTGCTCACATGAAAAAGATTCAAAAACTAGTGCTGACACTGCATGTCTACTTACGGCTGTCTGCGATTTCTAATTCCTTTTGGGACTAAAAATTTTGAATTGGATTTTTAAATAGACCGACGGCCTTTCCAGCCATCTTCAAGGAACAGAAGTCGATGTAGTAATATCACAACAACTGGCAACAGCAACCATTTCATGCCTGCGTGATGCGAGGACTGAAACGGCATTTCATGGAATCTGGAAAGACGCTTGTCAATCTGTGGAATATCTGAAATGTCAGGGTATTGACATCGAGGCGACTTTACACCGGAGACAGCCGTGCCCATCTAAAAGGTTACAAGCAGTATTTGGTGAAAATTGTGAGAGGGACGCAACTATGAGATTTTCTGATTGGGAAAAGATATGCAATGAAGTGTTCTTTGACTCGATTGGTAGAATCTCCGCAGAGCTATCTCAACGGTTCGCCAACAACATGTCGAAAGTTTTTCTGTCGCTTGCGAAAATGATACAAGGAAAAGGAGCTAAAGATGACTTCAAAGAAATATCAGCCTTTTATTCCATAGATCAGGAATCGTTGAAATCTGAGTGTATGCTGTTCCAAAAGCTCAATCCGCAAGGAATGATCAAAAGTGCTGGAGAATGTACGAAATTTCTTGTTTCTAGTGGTATTGGAAAAACCCTTCCCAATTTCTCAAGGGCCGCACAGATATTCGCTACCATTCCTGCGACATCTTGCACTGCTGAAAGGTCCTTTTCGGGTTTGAGAAGACTAAAGGCATATCCCAGATCAACTATGGGGCAGCCAGAACTCACCAACATGGCGGTATTATACCTTGTAAGAGAAATGACAAATAATGTTAATATTGAGCATATCATAGATCAGAGGTCTCAAACACGCGGCCCGCGAGACCATTTTGTGCGGCCCGCGACGGCATTTTGGATTTCAAAGTATTCGACAATATTTTACTACGAATTTTTGAGAACTTAAAATTCGTCTAAAACTACTCCAGAAGCCTGGAACTACTCATCAAATTTCACTAATACTTACCACTCAGTGGAAGATCAACTATAATACGTGACATTACTTGTTTAATATGGTAAAACATGACCTGTTGATGATTCGTGACTGGAAATTGTGATTTGGACTTGGGCGCGACCGTCTGTAGAATTTCTCGTAGCCTACTCGTCACTTAAAACGTTACAATCAGAGAAGGAATTTTGTGACTCGGACTGCCGTGACTTGGTAGAACCACGCACGCAACAAACCATGGTGTCCTATATGGCGTGGACACAAAACAATCTCACGGCTCAGTTAAATTGGTGTACGTCACACTTTCCATTTGGTCAAAGGCAATTTGACGGTAATTTTTGACCGGCTTTTCCTGCATTAGCCTAAATTTGATAAAACGGGTCTCAATCGAAAGCTACCGCGGTACTGATTGCGAGAATATAAATGGCTAATTCCATTATAATTCAACAGGGGCTGTAATGCATGCCCTCAGAATTGTCCAATATTTACAAATGTTATTCTTTTTTGAATTCAAAGTTTATTAAAAAAAAAAAAAATTGAAAAATGTTCAGCGGTTCAAAAGATATTGCGATTTAAAATCATCTCGTCACTAGGTGGCGCTACTTTCAAAAATCTTTGAAATCGATATTTTTCGCTCAAATGATGGTAGAGAACCAATTAAAATGTCCAATTAACCAATTCTGGGGCCAAGGAATTCAATAAAACCAACTGTTTCGCCCTAAACTCAATGAAAAAAAAGTTACGGATGAAAAAAAAAATGGGGGGGACGGGCTTGAAAATGTCTGTAGGATACGGCCTACACAAAAAAAAAAATTCTTGTGAAATGTGCTTTTAAGGAGTATGGTTGATAAAAAGCTTGATTTTAAATTTCACATTTATTCCACCGTGAAATATGCATTACATAAAAATTTCATGGTCCCAACCCATATCCCTGCTCACCGTAAATACTATTATCACCAGTCATATATATGAATAAATTTATTATTAGGCTTTCGAAATTTTTCAAGTAGAATCCGTGCAGAACCACCGCTTCAACAATAATAGAAGCAAGTAACAATAGATATATTTACAATTGATCTTGAAATGTGGCAAGTCGACGATCCAAAATGCATGCCAAACACGAAACAAGAAATATGTTCGGATTTTTGACTTTTGACAATGCTAAGAGACAAAATGCATTTTCTCGTTTGTTCCATGTCATGTAGGATTCGGACTACACAAAAAAAAATACAGCAAAATGTACTTTAAAGCAGTATGGTTGACGGTTGACAAAATGTTTGATTTTAAATTTAATGTTCGTTCAACTATGAATTAGACAGTTTCACAATATTTGGAACAGGGTGCCTCTTTGGCGCCACCTAGAAACATGGTTCCGAGTGCTGTTACCATGGCAAATATTGTGCTTCTTTGATTTTTATAGGCTAGGTAACGTACCTAATCAATACAGTAAAATACAATGCTTCTATTATTGTTGAAGCGGTGGTTCT